>SJYT01007029.1:196837-292547 GCA_006410635.1 Cephalophus harveyi | reverse complement strand
CGGGAGGGGCCTGGGGTGGGAGGGGTGGGAGAGGGCCGGGGCTGCGTCCCTCCCTCGGGCCCATCTGTCCACCCCTCGGCCTCTCATCCCTCCATCTGTCCACCTACCGGCTGCCCATCCCCCCCCACCCAGCCACCAGGAAGGGGAAGACATGGCCGTCTCCCCCAAGGACCGCCGAGGACCCCCCCACAGTTGACATGGACCGAGGGAGCGGCAAACTCCCCTCCCCCAAACCCACACATAGGCCCCACAAGGCGCTGAGCCCCAGCCCCCCCCTCCCGCCGGGAACCTGACATGGACGCACAGACACACACCCTTGGAGACATACAACCCGCAGACACACACACACAAATGGACACCCGAGCGGGCACACCCGGCTACACAGACCCTGGGATGGACATCCAATCCGGACACAAACACCCAACGCAGCTAACCGTGCGAACACACTCACGCGGGGGGGGGGAGGGGGGAGAACCCACACCTGGGCACACAACCCACGCACACACACCTGCACACAGCCCCTCCGATGGGCGCGCAACAGCCCCCCAGACACACAGCCGAAGGGGCAGCCACCCGGGGGGACACACACGCACGGCCGGACACAGCACCTCGGCTCGACACCCGGCACACACCCGGATGGCCACACAAGCAGGGCGCCGCACACGCCGGCGCCGGGCACACACAGGGCCGCGCGAGCGCACGCCGGGCCCGCCGCAGCGCCGCGGACACACACTCACACGCTCGCACGCTCACACCCGCGCTCACACCGGCGCCCCCGCCCGCCGCCTCCCCGGCCGCTGCGGGCCGCGCTCACCCAGCCCGGGGGGGCCCGGGGCCCGGCCCCGCCGCCGCCGCCTCGCTTAGTACCTGTCTCTTATACACATCTCCTCCAGCCCAGCCGGCTTCCCCAGAGACCACCAGACCACGCCCCGACTGGCATGGGGACACTTGCAGCCCCAACGAAGACCTCGGATCTTGTCCTGATACCCAGGGGGACTCCAGATCACGTCTTACCGCATTTGAGAACCAAGACCATGTTTCTCAGCCACCGAGGACCACAAACCACGTCCTGCTCTCCTCGGCGACCTCAGACTGGGCCCCACACCCATCAGGGACCCTAGACCAGACCTCCCAATCTAGGGGGGCCCCAGACCGTATCTCAAAATCCAAGAGGGTCCACAGCACCCCTACCAGGGACCCTAAATCATACCTAAACATTCAAGTGGACCCCCAGACCACACCTCATCCCTCAGGGACCCCAGATCACCCCAACATCCAGAGTGGATCCAGACCATATGTCAACATCTGGGGAGACCCCAGATCATGCCTCACTCCCTTGGGGGACCCAAACAATGTCCTATAGCCACTCAGGACCACAGACCATATCCTACTCCTTCCTGAGGACCCTCTATGCCCCTCTACCCTCTTGACCTCAAACAATTCTCTGCCCCCTAGTAGAGACTCTAGACCATGTCTAACTTCTAGTGGTGCCAAATGTAACTCTTTTCCTCATGGAAGACTCTAGACTTTTCCAATTACCGCCATTAGATCCCAGAACATCCTCCCCTCCAAGGCACTCCTTGATTTCCAGAATGCCCAATTTGCCCCAAATTCTTGATCGTCTTCCCTCCCATGCTGCCCTCCCGAGGACCCTGCCTCATCCCTGTTCTTATTCTCTCTCTTGAACCCTCCAGGCCCTTCCTCCACCCTATGACTTCTGTGGAACTGAGAATTCCTGTTCCTTTCTTGTTCAGATCCCTTTGCCCAACTCCTATGGAACAGCTAACCCCCA
Source organism: Cephalophus harveyi (assembly GCA_006410635.1). Classification (NCBI taxonomy): domain Eukaryota; kingdom Metazoa; phylum Chordata; class Mammalia; order Artiodactyla; family Bovidae; genus Cephalophus; species Cephalophus harveyi. Next base: position 290,755 of record SJYT01007029.1, on the reverse strand, counting down.
GAAGGGGACGACAGGGGATGGGATGGTTGGATGGCATCACCGACTCAATGGACATGAGTTTCAGCAAGCTCTGGGAGTTGGTGATGGACAAGGAAGCCTGGCAAGCTGCAGTCCATGGGGTTGCAAAGAGTCGGACATGACTGAGTGACTGAACTGAGCCCCTCTCCCACTGGGTATCTCAGACCACTCTCCATTTCTTTTTGAGATATTCTGGCCTCTAAACCCCCAAAGCTCTCCCCTCAAAATCTGTCTTATTTCATGGGACTTCCCTGGTGGTCCAGTGGCTAAAACTCTAGGCTTCCAATGTAGGGGGCCAAGTTCGACCCCTGGTCAGGGAACTAGATTCCATATGCTGTAACTAAGATATAAGGATCCCACATGCCACAACTAAGACCCAGTGCAACCAAATAAAAATAAATAAAGGGGAAAACTCTTAACTTAATAAAAAAAAAAAAATCTGTCTTATTGCAATCCCTTAGGTCCCTGGTGGCCCAAATCCCTCCCATTTTGGATCCCATTTGGATTCCAAGGTCTTCCCCTAAACTTCTTCTCTAAATTCTTCCTACTCACATCATCACATGGAGCCTGCCCCGCACCCCCAGATCCAAGGCATCTCTGCAGAGCTTCCCTCTGGGGAACCTCAATTTAGTGAACCACTCACAACCCTTAGATCCCCCTGAGGACACTCAAAGTCCCACTCCCCACCCCCGAGTCTCTAGATTTCACCCTCCCCACCACCATCACTGGCTTCCCTGATGGCTCAGTGGTAAAGAATCCACCTGCCAATGCAGGAGACTTGAGTTCCATCCCTGATCCAGGAAGATCCCCTGGAAAAGGAAATGGCAACCCACTCCAGTATTGTTGCCTGGAAAATCCCATGAACAGAGGAGCCTGGCGGGCTACAGTCCATTCAGTCCATAGGATTGCAAGAAGTCAGACTTAGGGACTAAACAACAACAACCACCACCACACCACTACCACCCAGCCACCATTCCCACCTCTCACCCTGATATTGGGTGCTCACTGCCAGGACATGGAGGACTAGGGCTGGAAGAACAATAACAGCAATAATAGCAAAATTGGACACATGTCCAACCCTACTATGTACCAGGATTGGATCTAGGGACTTCACATATACAACTCCACCCCCTTCTGGTTTTTGTTAAGTTGCACACTTTATTTTTTAAATAATTAATTTTTGGTTACGTTGGCTCTCCTTTGTTGTGCATGGGCCTTCTTTAGATGCAGCGAGCAGTACCTACTCTCTAGTTGTGGTGCACAGGCTTCTCATTGATGTGAGGCTTCTCTTGTTGCAGAACACAGACTCAAAACATGCTGAGCGCTTCCATAGTTGTGGTGCACAGGCTTAGTCACCCTGAGCCATGTGGGATCTTCCCCGACCAGGGATCAAACCCATGTCTGTCGCCCCACCCCCACATTAGCAGGCAGACTCCCAACCACTGGACCACCAAGGAAGTCCTCCATTCACTCTTCACAGAAGCCAAATGAGGAGGTCAAATGACTATACCCATTTTACAGATGAGGAAAATTGAGCCACAGAGAGGTTGAATCACTTGCCTAAGATCACATAGAGAGAAAGTGGCAGAACAAGGTGGAGGCAAAGAGGAAAGAGATAGGGCAGGTATGGGATGGATGGGAGTGGAAAAGGCGGGATGGGGTGAGAAGATAATAAAAACAGAGACAGGGATGTCCCTGGTGGTCCAGTGGTTAAGAATCTGCCTTGCAATGCAGGGCACACTGGTTCAATCCCTGGTCTGGGAAGATCCCACATGCCCCAGCGCACCTAAGCCCATGCACCACAACTACTGAACCAGCGCTCTAGAGCCGAGAGCCACGAACCAAAACTACTGGAGCCCTGGAGCCTGTGCTCCACAGCGAGAAGCCACCACAACGAGAAGCCCACTCTCAGGAACTGAGGAAAGCCCTTGCACAGCAACCAAGACCCAGCACAGCCGAAAAGAAGATGCCACATGCCTCGAAGCAACTAAACCTCTGCGCCACAACTAGAGAGCCCACGTGTGGCACAAAAGATCCCGCATGATGCAACTAAGAACTGTTGTTCAGTCACTAAGTTGTGTCTGACTCTTTGCAACCCATGAACTGTAGCACGCCAGGCTTCCCTGTCCTTCACTATCTCCCCGAGTTTGCTCAAACTCACGTTCATTGAGTGTAAGTGATGGCATCCAATCTTCTCATTCTCTGTGGCCCCCTTCTTGTCCTGTGCTCAATTTTTCCCAGCATCAGAGTCTTTTCCAATGAGTCAGCTCTTTGTATCAGGTGGCCAAGGTATTGGAGCTTCAGCTTCAGAATCAGTCCTTCCAATGAATATTCAGGGTTGACTTCCTTTAGGACTGACTGGTTTAATCTCCTTGCCGTCCAAAGAACTCTCAAGAGTCTTCTCCAGCACCACCGTTCAAAAGTATCAATTCTTCGCCACTCAGCCTTCATGGTCCAACTCCCACATCTGTACATGACTACTGGAAAAACCGTAGCTTTAACAATACAGACCTATGTTGGCAAAGTAATATCTCTGCTTTTTAATAGGCTGTCTAGGTTTGCCATAGCTTTTCTTCCAAGGAGAAAATGAATATTATAATAATAATAGAGACAGAGATGGGATTTTTCCAGCAAGAGTACTGGAGTGGGGTGCCATTGCCTTCTCTGAGAGACAGAGATAGAGAAATAAAAAGCCTGAATCCAGGCAGAGATAGCCTCACTCACAGAGCATGTCTGGCCCTGTGATCTCTGGCTCCTGCCCACCTTTTGACCTCATCCCTGACCACTGTTGTCTTCCAGCCTCAGTAATGAATTTTCTCTTCCTCCAACATATCTTGTCATTCCAGCCCCTGGGCCTTCACACTCTTTTCCCCTTCCGTGGCTGATTTCTTCTTTTCATTCTTTGTTTTTCTTTTTTTGACAGGAAATAGCATTTATTGGTGAGGATGATTAAGGAGGGGACCGCGCTGATGCTCACGAGTGCAGGGCCCATCATTTGTCCAGGGTACCACGATTTGTATCTGACCCCACAGCCCGGGATGAGTCGCTTTTCTGCCGCCATGTTTTCAAATTCATCTGTGTTGAACTTGGTAAATCCCCACTTCTTGGAGATGTGGATCTTGTGGTGGCCAGGGAACTTGAACTTGGCCCGCCAGAGTGCTTCAATCACATGCTCCTTGTTCTGCAGCTTGGTGCGGATGGACATTATGACCTGGCCAAGGTGGACCCTGGCCACTGTGCCCTGGGGCTTTCCAAAGTCACCGCGCATACCTGTCTGAAGTCTATCAGCTCCAGCGCAAGACAACACCTTGTTGATGTGGATGACACGGAAGGGGTGGAGCTGTACTCAGATATGAAAACCATATTTGCCACTGCTTTTCACCATGTACTTGTTGGCACAAATACAGGCAGCCTCCAGGGCTTCAGAGGAGAGCTGCTCATACTCATCTGACACCATGTAGCCATAGAGTGGGAGCTTGTCCACTTTGGCCTTCTTACGCCCCAAGTTGAAGATGCAGATCTTAGCATCAGGGACATCTCTGCTGAAGCGGGACTTTGGGTACGGCTTGTTCTTACAATACCAGTAACACCGGGCAGGGTGGTGGCACATGGCAACACCAGGATCATCAGTGGCATGCCGAAGGGAAAGAGAGCTTCATTCAACTCTTAATTCAAATGTAATCTCTTAAGAGAGCCCTTCCTTTACCATGACCAATTTATATCCTCACTGCCACCGGTTGTCCTGATGTCTTCAGATTACTTTGAAATACTTTAAAAGTAAAAATGGATTAATGAATGGGGGACTTCCCTAGTGACTAAGACTCTGTGCTCCCAGTGCAGGGAGCCTGGGTCCAATCCCTGATCAGGGAACTAGATCCCACATCCCGCTGCTAAGACCACGTGCAGCCAAATAAATAAATAATTTTAAAATGAATTAATGGATGGATAGATGGATGGCTATGTGATAACGCAAGTACAGCCAAAATGTTAATCTAGAATCTAGGTGGTAGGTATATGGGTGTTCACGGTAAAACTATTTCAGCTTTGCTATATGTTTGAAACCTTTCACAATAAATGTTGGCAGGAAGAAACTGGAGGACTCTTCTAGAGACTAAAGAAGCAACAACAACAACAACAACAACCCAAACAGGTCCCACCGTGTTTGGGATTTCTATCGTCCCATCAAACTCATTGTTTTTCCTTTATAGCCTTTATCACTCTTGGTAACATTCTTGCTTGCTTGTTTGTTTACCTATTTATTCATTTGTTGCTTATTGCCTCTTAACTGAAACGTAAGCCACCTGACATGTGGCATGCACACCAATCTTCTCCAGTCCACCAAATTTCTCCAACAGTCTTAGCACCAGCTGTTGTTTAGTAGCTAAGTCTGTAGCCCAGCAGGCTCCTGTGTCCGTGGGATTCCTCAGGCAAGAATACTAGAGTGGGTTGCCATTTCCTTCTCCAGGGGATCTTCCTGACCCAGGGATTGAAGCCATGTCTCCCACACTGGCAGGTGGATTCCATGCCAGTGGAACCACCTGGGAAGCCCAATAGGTGCTTGGTAAAACTATGTTCTTGAACTCCTCTTAGGAGAAGGCATGGGAGATAGAGCTGCTGGAGACTCACTGTAGAGCCTACACTCAGGAATAAACATGATCTTCCAGCCTGGGGTCACTAGAAGGGGAAGCATGTATACCCCAGAGGCAGGGGAACGCTCCATGAGATCAGGGAACGTGAACTGGCCTGAAAAAGAAGGCGACAGATGAAAGCATATAGTGTGATTATTTCCCTCTGGCCTTAATTCCTGACCCAGACCTCCTAGTAGAGATCCAATCTAATGCTTCCACAATTTAGGCCCCATCCAGAAGCACAGGCTCCACCCCCTGTCTCTAAACCCCCATCCCACAGCAAAATCCCTGCCCTGTCTGACCTAAATAAGTAACACCGCTCAAGCCTAAGTACCACGCTCACAGCCTGAGCCCCACCTCTTTACCTTAGACACCATCTTAAAATTTGTTAATATTCATGTTTGTTCAGTTTGGGTCCTGCCACCACCCAACCCCCACCCCTCTATCCTAGCCCCACACCTCCAGCTTAGACTCCACTCCAAAAGAGTCAAGATTACAGCCTAGGCAAGAGCCCTTCAAGCCTAATTTGGGTACCCCATTCTCAACTCTGACCTAAAGTCCAGTCTTCACCTCTTCAACATAAAACCTGCTCGCTTTCAAGGTTATCAGGGAGAAGTACCCCAGGGAAAACCTAGGGAGCCTGGATCTGTGGGAACCTAGAAGGAAGGTTTACTTTTTGGGGCTCCAAAATCACTGCAGATGGTGACTGCAGCCATGAAATTAAAAGACGTTTGCTCCTTGGAAGAAAAGCTATGACCAACCTAGACAGCATATTAAAAAGCAGAGACATTACTTTGCCAACAAAGGTCCACCTAGTCAAAGCTATGTTTTTTCCAGTAGCCATGTAGGCATGTGAGAGTTGGATTATAAAGAAAGCTGAGCACCAAAGAATTGATGCTTTTGAACTGTGGTGTTGGAGAAGACTCTTGAGAGTCCCTTGGACTGCAAGGGGATCAAACCAGTCCATACTAAAGGAAATCAGTCCTGAATACTCATTGAAAGGACTGATGGTGAAGCCGAAACTCCAATACTTTGGCCATCTGATGGGAAGAACTGATTCATTTGAAAAGACCCTGATGCTGGGAAAGATTGAGGGCAGGAGGAGAAGGGGACAACAGAGGATGAGATAGTTGCGTGGGATCACCAACTCGATGGACATGTTTGAGCAAGCTCTGGGAGTTGGTGATGGACGGGGAAGCCTGGTATGCTGCCGTCTGTCGCAAAGAATCGAACAGGGTTGAGTGACTGAACTGAACTGAATTGAGAAGGAAGGTTGGTGGAAAGAGAGGGAGAGGTTCCGTTTGTACCACCCCTCAAAGGTGTGGCCCCAAATGAAAAGCCACAGCCCCACTGTGCCCACTTTTCATTGTATAGTGGTATTCTGTTCTGACCTCTCTGATTGGTCCCTCCACAAGCCCTCTAGTCAAACCTACTGTGCATTGGCTGCTGCTGCTGCTGCTAAGTCGCTTCCGACTCTGTGCGACCCCAGAGACGACAGCCCACCAGGCTCCCCCATCCCTGGGATTCTCCAGGCAAGAACACTGGAGTGGGTTGCCATTTCCTTCTCTACTGGACTGCCCCTCAAAGTCACCCTCTCTGATTGATGCCTGCTTTCCAGACTCCCTGCTCCTGATTGGGCAAATCTTTGTACATGCCTGGCTCTGATTAGAGCATTTGTGAATGAACCTGGAGGCAGACAGATGTTCAACTATGGTGCGAGCAAGTAGTAGCAATAAAAAGAAGAGATAGAGGAGGAAGAGGGGGTTCCCTGAATCTCCTTTCTAAGAGAGAGAGAGTGGCCATGGACCACAGGATAGCCTTGGGTTAAAGTTCTAACCATACAGACCGCTAGTGGTGTGACTTTGGGCAACTCTTTTTGGTGTCTGTGCCTCAGTTTCTTCATTTGTAAACCGGGGATAATAATGATACCTTCTTCAAAAATAATTGCAAGAATTAAATTAGTTGTAAAATGCTTATAGAAATACTAAGCACATAGGAAGCCCTCAGAGTATTAGCTATTATTACCCATTTCATTGTGTAAGTTCATGACCTTGGACAAGTCCTTTTGCCTCTTTGACCTCTGCAGACCAGAAGTTGCTTGACGTCTTCACTGAGTGACCCCTCCCATTCCCTCATCTCTAGCCTTCAGGGACTGAGGCTGTGAACAGAGGGAGGAGTAGAGACAACCCTAGCAGAGAAATGGGGTGGGGGGCACCAGCATATGTGAAAGAGAAAGGTTGAGCACCTCAACCCAAGCCCATCCCCCCAAAATTGAGGACTATCAGGATCTCTCTATGGCCCAGTGTAGGGTAATTTTAACCTGAATCCCTCAGGCAAGGGGCATGTCCTGACTGGGGACAAGGGGGCAAGGGATGGGACAGTGTGGGGCAATTGAAGGCATGGTGTGTTCAGGCTGGGAAGCTGGAGGAAGGGTTGGAGCTGGGCTTGTGGGCCCTCACCCAGGAATGACAGGACTGGGGGAGGGGCAGCTGGGTCCCAAGGTCATTCTGTCATTGTTACCATGGCAACAGCCACCTCTCAACTGGGAACCTGGAAAGAGGTGGGGACAGGGAGTTCCCAGATCCCTGAATCTGGGGGTAGAGAGAGGAACACTCAGAGACCTGGAGGAAAAGCAGAGTGAGACAGTGATTCAACCCTTTGAAGACTTACCCATCTCAGAACCTGCAGAGCCTAGGACACTGTAGGTGCTCAATAAATGTCCCTCAGAAATAGAAAGCCTGAGAGCATCAAGTGACCAAAGATGATGAAAGAAAGAAGAATCTGCCATGGGGCAGGGGGGGGTGGGTGGGTTGAGGAGTGTCCCTTTCCTGCCTCCTCAACTTTTCATACTCCTCAGGGGTCCTCTGAGAGTTCTGATTCCTCTTAATCCTTCCCAGACCTGGGTCCACAGGCCCACCCAACCCCACAAATCACTCACCCCTCAGCAACTCCCCAGCCCCTGAAGCTATTATATTTGACATTTATAACAACTTCAACAACTTTTCTGTCTTCAAAATCTTCCTGCCTGGGGGATCACTGAGAAAATTAGCATAGTTGCAAACTATTGCCTGCAAGGGTGGGAAGGTGAGAGGTGGAGAGACAGGCCCTCACCTCCTTTACTCTCAGGGACTCAGGTGTCCTTGTTCCTCTTGGAACAAGGCCCCTCCGCAGATTCAGATATTCCCCCAATTCCTGTAGGAGACCCAGGCCTCCCTCATTTCTCCTTAGGAAACTCTACAGGCCCCTCCCTTTCTTTCAGAGGAACAGGTATGGATGGAATCCTCCTTGTCCTCCCCGAACTCAGCAGGCATCCACTGGCTCTGCCTGCCCTCTACTGGTCCAAAACTGGTACTGCAGGACTGCCACCTAGTGCCCACAATGTGGAACAGAAAACTGAGTCAGAGCTGAGGGTCTCTGAGTTGTTGCATTTTAATTTCTTTAAGGTCTGGGATGTTCAGGCCCTAGGGGTTTTGAGTTCAGGTTCTCGGCCCAGAGGTCAACGAAAGAAAGACAGCTTCTCTTTGAGCCAGGCCTCGGTGAGGTCATCAGTGGTGCGGATTTCAAACACCTGCACAGAGAGAGGGTTCAGTTTTATCATCCACTCAGGAACTGAAACAGTGAGGGCTCCAGCCCTTCCCTCCTTCAGACCCAGAAACCTAGCTCCCTCCTCCCTCAGACCAGGAGTCCTGGAGTCCCCCACCCTCCATCAGCCCTCGGATCCCAGACTCTCCTCCCTCACACGCAGGAGCGTCAGCCCTGGCCCCAGACCTTTGTGAGCTCTGCTGTCTGCACCAGCCTGTTTTTGCTCCCTGCGTACATCATCTGTTGTTCAGGCTTGCAGCCTGTGTGGAAAATAGAAGAGGAAAGCATAACTGGGGGATGCCAAGGTGTTCTCTAAAGCCCTGGTAACGTCCTACCCTGGAAAAGGAAATGGTATCTCCCACTCCAGTATTCTTGCCTGGGAAATCCCATGGACAGAGGAGCCTGGTGGGCTACAGTCCATGGGCTCGCAAAGAGTCAGACACGACTTGGTGACTGAACAATAACAGTGTCCTACAGGCCCCGGCGTTTTCTAAGAATCCCAGGAATTGTTCTAAGGAGGTTCCTGGAGGCTACAGAGTCTTCAGAGTTGTTTGGGGGCTGGAAGTTATTCTAGGGTCCCTGGAGATGGTTTAGGGGCCAGACAGGGGTTGCCAGTAAAAGGAGGAGGTAAATGTGCTTACACACCTCAAAACTAATGAAGATGGGGGTTTGGGGCCCTCACCTCCACCCCACTGCCCTCTCAGCATTCACTCATCACACACACCACACTCTCACACAGGCATCTATACACACGCACACAGTCACACACACAAAATCACCAGTCACGTGCACAAACACACACATTCAAACACACATGCATACACATCCCCACACAGAATCTAAGACCCCCTTCTCAGGAGGAGTAGAGCTGTGTCTCACCCACGGGGCTGGAGAAGATGAAACACAAGGGGTAGGACACTCGGCCATCGGCGTGCACGTACTTGTAGCTGTAAACCACGAACCTACAATAGTGAAAGGGAAATCAAGCTCAGGCCTTGGCCTGGAGCTCAGGCCTAATGCTCATTACCTGAGACCACAGCCTAGAAATCTTGCCTGAGTTTGAGAACCTAGGGTTAACAACTGAGAGCGAGGGTACTGGTTTCAAATACAATAAATGATTTAAAAAATAATAATGGGGGAAAATAATAATAATAGGGGAATTCCTTGGTGGTCCAGTGGCTGGAAATCAGCCTGCCAATGCAGGGGTCATGGATTTAATCACGAATCGGGAAAGACCAGGGCCGCATGCCGCAGAGCAGCCAAGCCTTCGTGCAATGGCTATTGAGCCCATGTTGCAGCCTACTGCAACATGCCTAGAGTGGTGCTCATGCCTAGAGAGGTGCACATGCCTAGAGTTTGTGCTCTGCAACAAGAGAAGCTACCATAATGAGAAGCCCGCGTACTGCAGCTAGAGAGCAGCCCTCACTCACCGCAGCTAGTGAAAGGCTGTGCATAGCAACGAAGAACCAGTGCAGCCATAAATAAGTTTTTAATTAAAAAAATAATAATAGTAAATGCTAAATAGAATTACCATCTGCTCCAGCAATTCCACTACTGGGTATTTATCAAAGAAAATGAAAACAATAATTCAAAAAGATATATGCACCCCTATATTTATTGCAGCATTATTTATAATAGCCAAGAAAAGGAAAAAAACCTAAGTGTCCATTGACGAATAAATGGATAAAGAAGATGTGGTACACACACACACACACATGCACACAATGACGTACTATCCAGCCATTAAAAAAGAATGAAATCTTGCCATTGCAACACGGATGGCTCTTGCAGGGCATTACGCTAAGTGAAATAAATCCGACAGAGACAAATGCCTTCTGATCTCACTTATATGTGGAATTGAAAAAATTAAAACAAAGAAACAAACCATCAGGTTCATAAAGAGAGAGAACAGATGAGTGGTTGCCAAAGGTGGGAATGGGTGAAATGAGTGAAGGGAGTCAAAAGGTAAAAGCTTCCAATTATTTTATTTCCAGTTATTTATTTCAAATAAGTCCTAGGGATGTGATATACAGCATGGTAAGTATATAAGTTATAATATATAAGTTAATAATGCTGTATTGTATATTTGAAAGTTGCTAAAGAAGTAGATATTAAAAGTCCTCATCGTAAGAAAAAAAAATGTTTTAGAAACTATGTATACGGTGACAGATGTTAGCCAGATTATCATGGTGAACATTCTGTCATACGGTATATACAAATATCAAATCATTATGCTTTACACCTGAAATTAATACATTATACGTCAAATAGAACTCAATAAAGAAAAAACGTTTTATGAAAAAATGGTTTTGGAACTTCCCTGGAGGTGCAACAGTTAGACTACAAGAGGCAGGGCTTCGATCCCCAGTTAGGGAGCTTAGATCCCGCATGCTGAGTGACGAGGCCAACAAAAAAAAAAAAAAAAAAGGTAAGTGCTTATTTGATTATTCACAACAACGCTATAATGTAGGTACTATTATTATCCCCATACTACATACGGGAAAATCGAAGCCCAGAGAGTGAAGCCATTTGCCCAAGGTTCTGTGGGCAGATTTGACCCCAGGAAGTTGGCTGGTAGAGTATAAGTGCTCAACCACTATGTTTTACTGTCCAGCAGTCTAGAATGAGGGGCTGAGACCAGGGCTAGCTATATAATTTCCCAAACCCAGTGCAAAATGAACATGCAGGGCCCCTTGTAATAAACACAGGAGAAAGCCTTTTTTTCCTTTCTTCTACAGTCTCTTTCCAGACTGATCTTGGTCTTTTAAAATTTCCTGTTTCAAGTCATGTGCTGTCCTGGGCATGGGAACACTCATGGGGGGAATGAAAATGCTCACGGGCACACCCTGGAATTTATCTTTCAGGAATGAGTGCCGCCCCCCCTGCCCCTGACACTCCCTGAGTCTGCAATTAGGACCCCTGCCTGGGGCAGAGGGCATCAGTCATCATTGGGCAATGTGGGAGTAGGGAGCTGAGAACCCTAATCTAGGGCTGGACGTGTGAGCTGAAGGAGGCTCCAAGCCTCCAGCACAGGCTCCACTGTCCTGTCAGACTTCACACAAAACAGATTCAGAGATAAAACGGTAAAGAATTCCAAGATAGCAGGCATAAAGCCCTGCCTTCAAGGCTCCCTTCTGGGTCTGGGGCCCTGTGTGATTGCACTTATCAGATGCCCAGGGTGCTGACTGAGATCTGGAGCCTGAGATTGAGGCTTAAAGTCCTAGGACACCCAAAACTCACCACAGTCGAGATGAAAAAATCTAGAGACCAGTTTTCATAGAAGTGTCAAAAGACTCTTCCACACACAAAAAGCACCAGCCTCCTCTGGTTTCACACAGGATTCTCTCCAATCATTAAAGGTCAAATAAATCCTTTCCTACTCAAGGTCTTCCCAAACATTGAAAATTAAAGAAATTTTTAACTTTTTTTTTTTAATGAAGCAAATGCAATGTTGAGACCAAAAGCTGACAAAGTATGTACTAACATCACGTATGACTATTAGCGTAAAATTCTGCAATAAAAGTTTGGTATACAAACCAAAAGTCCTGTGATAGGAACTCAAAGACAAAGTTTCACAGTCCACGAATAAGACTGGACCCCAAGTAGCCCTCTGTAACCCTCCGTGGCCTGACCTTCCCCTTCCTTGCCCCAGGATACCTGGGCTGTCTCTCAGGCAGCTCCATTTTCAGTTCCTCTGGAGAAATATTCTGTGAGGGGTGGGGGGAGGAGAGAAAAAGAAAAAGACTGCCATTAAACGAACGTGTGCTCTGTGCCAAGGCACTCATCCAAGAAACGCACACGGATTATTAGCCCATTGATCTCTCCCCACACCCAAAGGGGTAGGTCCTGTTATTATCCCCATGTTACAGGTGAGCAAACTGAAGAGGAGTTAAGATACTTGCTTTTTTCTAAGCAAACTACAAGGATTAAATCACTGAATTCACAGACAACTCTCGGAGGTAAGGACTGTTATCACCATTTCACAGATGAGGAAACGAGAGACCTATACAGGCAGAGTCTCTCGCCCAGGGTCACAGCTAAGCTGGAACTCGACTTCCGGGTTTTTCCGGCTCCCAGCATCAGTCACAGTCTTTCGGGTCTCCCAGTCCCATCCCCAAGCCCCTCACCTGAAATTCTTCCTCCAGCACCACCATCTGCCGGTCTTTGTCCACCTTCACTGAGGAGGGAGGGCACACGTGGGTCAGATGCCCCCACCATCTGTCCCTGTGCTTCCCCCCCACCCCCCATTCATTCCAGGAGGGCAGAGGACACTCACTTATTATGGCTGCATTGTCTGTCTCTTTTCGGAAGCGGAATTTCCTCAGCTTTTCCTTTAGCTCTGGGTCCACCTCACACACCACCAGGGAGTCGGACTGCCAGAGGAGCCCAGTTAAGAGCTGAGTCCCCTGGCCCCAGCCCTGCCCCTTTCCCCAGACCTCAGTTTCCCCATCTACTAATAACTAGGAGGGGCCCATAGCCCATAGATTGCCTTTGTGAACACTGGGGAAAGGTACCCTTTCCTCTGGGCTGGACTGGAGCCCTCTTGGCAGGTGCCCTTGGGCAACGCCCAGGGAGGTTTGGGGATCTGCTCGCCCGGGGCTAAACCCGGAACTGCCATCTCTCTTTCCCCAGCCTTGACCTCCCATCCACACCCTGACCTTCACCCGGGCATCCTCCCAGCCCCAGTCCCACTCCAGCCCCTAGCCCTTCCCATACGACCCTGGCCCCCGACCATGACTTTACTGTCCAGGGGCCTCTTCTTTCCTTGGTTCCGCTGTCTTCTAGGGGTGGGGACCACAGTTCAAGGGGGCGGGGTGTGGGGTAGGGGAAAAGTTTCATCCACCACCACATCCTGTTTATGCCCATTCTGAGACAACTGTCACATATGGCTCCTCCCCCTCCTTCCTTCCCCTCATCTGTTGGGACCTCCCAGGCTTTGCAGTCACCCAGACTGGGGTTCAAGCGCTGCCTGACTGTGTGGCTCTAGCTAAGTAACTTCAACCCTCTGATTCAGAATTGTTATGAGGATAAAATAACTTCACATATCTCCCAGCATGGTGGACAACACCCAATACACCATAGGTAGCGATGATCTCTTTTTTTTTTTTTGGAGTACAGTTGATTTATAATATTGTGTTAGTTTCAGGTGTACAGCAAAGTGAATCAATCAACTGTACATATTTGCACTCTTCTTTAGATTATTTTCCCAAGTAGGTCATTACAGAGTATTAGGTGGAGTTCACTGTGCTATATAGTAGGTTATTATTAGTTATCTAATTTATATACAGTAGTTGCTGCTTCTGCTGCTAAGTCGTTTCAGTCGTGTCCGACTCTGTGTGACCCCAGAGATGGTAGCCCACCAGGCTCCCCCATCCCTGGGATTCTCCAGGCAACAACACTGGAGTGGGTTGCCATTTCCTTCTCCAATGCATGAAAGTGAAAAGTGAAAGGGAAGTTGCTCAGTCATGTCCGACCAGGCTCCTCTGTCCATGGGATTTTCCAAGCAAGAGTACTGGAGTGAGTTGATACAGTAGTATATACATGTCAATCCTGATCTCCCAATTTGTCACTCTCCCTCTTTCCTCCCTGGTAACCATAAGTTTCCAACATTTGTGACTTTTTCTGTTTTGTAAATAAGTTTATTTGTAACATTTTTTATATTCCGCAGATAGCAATATCATATAATATTTGTCTTTCTTTGTCTGACTGACTTGACTCAGTATAACAATCTCAGGGACGATCCATCTGTGTCATTGCAAATGGCCCTTTTCATTCTTCTTTATGGCTGCATAATATTCCACTGTGTATATTGATATATACCACATCTTTTTTGAAATGTACCACATTTTCTTTATCCACTCCTCTGCTGATGCACATTTAGCTTGCTTCCATGTTTTGGCTATCACTGGAGTGGGTTGCCATTTCCTTCTCCAATGCATGAAAGTGAAAAGTGAAAGGGAAGTTGCTCAGTCATGTCCGACCAGGCTCCTCTGTCCATGGGATTTTCCAAGCAAGAGTACTGGAGTGAGTTGATACAGTAGTATATACATGTCAATCCTGATCTCCCAATTTGTCACTCTCCCTCTTTCCTCCCTGGTAACCATAAGTTTCCAACATTTGTGACTTTTTCTGTTTTGTAAATAAGTTTATTTGTAACATTTTTTATATTCCGCAGATAGCAATATCATATAATATTTGTCTTTCTTTGTCTGACTGACTTGACTCAGTATAACAATCTCAGGGACGATCCATCTGTGTCATTGCAAATGGCCCTTTTCATTCTTCTTTATGGCTGCATAATATTCCACTGTGTATATTGATATATACCACATCTTTTTTGAAATGTACCACATTTTCTTTATCCACTCCTCTGCTGATGCACATTTAGCTTGCTTCCATGTTTTGGCTATTGTAAACAATGTTGCATGTACCTTTTCAAATTATTGTTTTCTCCAGCTATATGCCTAAGAGTAGAATTGCTAGGTCATGTGGTTGTTCTATATTCAGTTTTTTAAGGAACCTCCTACTGTTTTCCACAGAGATTGTACCAATTTATATCGCATCAACAGTGCAGAAAGTTTCCCCTTTCTCCACACCCTGTCTAGCATTTTTTTGTTTGTAGACGTTTTTGATGATGGAATGATAAGCTCTTTAACTGTTCCTCCAGGAAGCCTTCCTGGATTCCACTACCCCCTAATCTGGAATAGTTTAATTCCAGAGCTAAAAGGGGGAACTTAGAAATGTTTGCTGATCAAACTGCCACTTATTAGGTTGATGGGGAAATGAAGGAGAAAGAGGAGACTCACCAGTGCTCAGGTAATGCTGCATTTTTTTCCTGCAGTTATGCAACTTCATGGGCCTTATAATGGGCACTACAACAATGGTGTTTAATTCTATCAGACCAGTACCTCCTTTATTATGAAGAGCATTTTGTATTGTCCTTCCCAGTTCCCACCCTGGAATGAAATTCCTAGATAAGGCAATTTATTTATACACATAAATTCTCCCTAAAATCAACATAATGTCCTAACTATCATATATAGTAGAAATAAAAGGGAAGTAATTTATGAGAACCCTCTCTGTATTTCTATGAAAAAATACACACAAATGATAGAGTATGTTCACAATGTCTGGCCCGCTGTGCTGAGTTCCCTCCCATAGAAGTAGGCAGATCCCACCCTCTTTATCCTCCTCAAGGGCATTCCTGCAGCTATCCTCCTCCCTGTATCACCAGTATCCTTATCTCTACTGGGTCTTTCCCCTTGGCCTACATACCATGGTATGTCTTAAAAACTAAAAACCCTGGGACTTTTCTGGTGGTCCAGTGGTTGAGAATCCACTGCAAAATTCCTGCTTCCATTGTAGGGGACCCAGGTTTGATCCCTGGTCAGGGAACTAGGATCCTGCATTCCACGTTTCAGCCAAAAATAAATAAATAAAATTTAAAACCAACCTATATACTTTATTTCTCTTGCCTATTCATTTCCTTCCCTTTTCAGCAAGACTTTTTGAAAGAATTTCCACACTCGCTGCCTTCAATATCTCCTCCTAATTTGCTCAACTCTCTCCTAGCAGACTCACTCCTGTCTCTCTCCAATGACAAGGACCACCAACGACCGCTGTCAGAGGGCCACCAAAGACCTTTGTGGCTCTGGACCCAATTCAGTTCAGTCGCTCAGTCGTGTCCGACTCTTTGCGACCCCATGAATCGCAGCACGCCAGGCCTCCCTGTTCATTCACAGGAAAAACCATAGCCTTGACTAGACGGACCTTAGTCGGCAAAGTAATGTCTCTGCTTTTGAAAATGCTATCTAGGTTGGACATAACTTTTCTTCCAAGGAGTAAGCGTCTTCTAATTTCATGGCTGCAGTCACCATCAGCAGTGATTTTGGAGCCCAAAAAAATAAAGTCTGGCACTGTTTCCACTGTTTCCCCATCTATTTCCCATGAAGTGATGGGACCAGATGCCATGATCTTCGTTTTCGGAATGTTGAGCTTTAAGCCAACTTTTTCACTCTCCTCTTTCACTTTCATCAAGAGGCCTTTTAGCTCCTCTTCACTTTCTGGACCCAATAGTCAGTTCTTAATCTTCATCTGCCATGCCCTGTTAGCTGCATCTGATATCATCCATCACTCCTGTGCCCAAAACACCTTCTTCACTTGGCTTCCGGAACACCACCCCAGCTTGGATTTCCTCAGCTTTTCTGGCTGCCCCTTCTCAGTTCCTTTCTTAAAATTCTGCAGAAGCATAGTTGACTTACAATGTGTTAATTTCTACTGTAGAGTAAGATGATTCACCTAAACATATATATACAATGGTTTTCATTTTTTTGACTGCACCATGAGGCTTGTGGGATAAAAGTGCCCAGACTAGGAATTGAACCTGTGGCTCTGGCAGTGAAAGTGTGAAGTCCTAACCACTGAACCATCAAGGAAGTCCCTCATATTCTTTCCCATTATGGTTTATGACAGGATTTGAATGCAGGGCCCTGTGCTATACAGAGGACCTCATTGTTTATCCATTCTCCATGTAACAGTTTGCATCGGCTAATCCCAAACTCCTCATCCATCCCTTTCCCACCCACCCCCTCCTTGGTAACCACAAATCTATTCTCTATGTCTGGGAGTCTATTTCTGCTTCACAGATAAGTTCATTTGTATCATGGTTTAGATTCTACATATAAGTGACACAGTATTTGTCTTTCTGACTTACTTCACTTAGTATGACAAACCTTAGGTGCACCCATGCTGCAGCAAATGGCATTATTTTATTCTTTTTCATAGCTGAGTAGTATTCCATTCTATGCATGCACCGCATCTTTATTCCTTCCTCTGTTGATGGACATTTAGGTTGCTTCCCTGTCTTCAGTTCAGTTCAGTCGCTCAGTCGTGTCCAACTCTTTGCGACCCCATGAATCGCAGCACGCCAGGCCTCCCTGTCCATCACCAACTCCCGGAGTTCACTCAGACTCGCGTCCATCGAGTCTTAGCTACTGTAAATAGTGCTGCAAGGAACATTGGAGTGTATATATCTTCTTGAATTATAGTTTTCTCTGAATATATGCCCAGGAGTGGGGTTGCAGGATCACATATCAGCTTCTTTTTAAGAGTCATGTGTCCCTGGGCTCAGCCCTCAGTCTGCTTCTCTTTTCTATCCTCCTTCCCATCTTCCTGAGAGCATCAGTCTCTTAGTATTCCAAGGGGGATACCCTAATTTTTTCCCCAGCCTGGGCCTCTCTAGGCTCTTATGTCCAACTGCCAGCATGACTCCATCTGGATGTCTTGGAGTCATCCTTGACCCATCTCTTTCCTCTGACAATGTACCTTAAAACCTGCCACCTCTGAACTTCCAAACATAACCAGAACTGGCTCACTTCTCCCCTTCCACAGCCTATAATCTGCCCCTGCCACCTTCAACTTCTGCCTGAACTCTCATAGTAGCTTCCTCACTGTTTTTCTGCTCCCACCTCCCTCCCCACACTCTATTCTTCATAGGACTGTTGAGAGAGAGCCTAATAACACCCAAACCAAGCCAGGAATTCCCTGGTGGTCCAGGGGTTAAGATAGGCTACAGTCCACGGAGTCACAAAGAGTCGGACATGACTGAGCAACTTCACTTTCACTTTCCAGGGGTTAAGACTCCACGCTTCAACTGTATGGGTTCAATCCCTGGTCAGTGTGAACTTCACACATTGTGCAGTGAAAAAAAAAAAAAAAAAAAAAAAACAAAAACCCAAACCAACTGACATACCTGTTCACTCAATACTCTCTCATGTCTCCCGTATTATCTGGGTAAAAGCAAAAGTCCTTATAGCAGCCTTAAAAGCTCTTAATTATCTGCCACCATCCCTTCTCTGTTACCTCCTGGATCTTGTCTTTCAATATTCTCCTCTTTGCTCACTCCTTTCCAGCCACACTAGCCTTTTTCTGGTTCTGAGAGTGATCCTGACATCAGGCCTTTTCACATGCTGGTTCCTTTTTCTTGAATCCTCCTTCCTTCATGGTTCACCCCTTCACTCCTTCAGATTTCTGTTCAAATGTCACCTGATCAAAGAAGCCTTTCCCTTATCTAAAACAGTGCTGATCCCACCTCTCCATCCCCTTGCTGCTGCTGCTGCTGCTGCTAAGTGGCTTCAGTCGTGTCCGACTCTGTACGACCCCAGAGATGGCAGCCCACCAGGCTCCCCCGTCCCTGAGATTCTCTAGGCAACAACACTGGAGTGGGTTGCCATTTCCTTCTCCAATGCATGAAAGTGAAAAGTGAAAGTGAAGTCGCTCAGTCGTGTCCGACTCTCAGTGACCCCATGGACTGCAGCCTACCAGGCTCCTTCATCCATGGGATTTTCCAGGCAAGAGTACTGGAGTGGGTTGCCATTGCCTTCTCCGCTCCATCCCCTTAGCTTGCTTTCATTTTCTCTGTAGAACTTATCACCAAGTTACATTGAAATATACCAACTAAACATTGAAAGTATCATTTGTTTCTGCTCCCCAACTAGAATGTAAGCTTCATGCCTGCCTCATTCGTTGTTGAATTTTTAGTACCTTGAGCCATGCTTGGCACATATTACTCAAGAAATATTATTGAATAAATAAATGAACCAGTGTCCTTGGAGCCCAACCATTCTATATGGCGTTGAAAGTTGTTGCTTAAAAGGAGGTGGCAATGCTTGCGGTTAGTGATGTACCCCCGCCGTCTATTAAAATGGCCTATCCTCACACCGCCAGAGATGCCCGGTTTTCCTGGTTTACCTCCTCGCTTTCTCTGGCTGCTGCTTCTCAATCTTTGTTGAAAGTGTCGATTTCTTTGCTCAAACCTTATGTGTCTCCTTTTCTCAAGGTTCTATCTGGTGTTTGTTTCCATTCACCCTTCATACCTTCCCCAGGCTAGGTCACTAACTCCCAAAGCTTTACTTACTATCTTGGATCATCCTCAAATATAGGCTTCTGGCCCCAATATCTCTCTTAAGCCCCGGACCCAGGGGTTGTGGCGCCTCCTAAATCCTGATTCTGGGTAGCCAACACTAGACTCAGCAACTTCCTAACCTGCTTCACCTCTGGGTCTCCTCCTCAGGGAAGCCCCCAACCTTCCAGCCAGAGGACCTTGTCTTGAATTTCTCCCTCCCTCACCATCTGTGGCCTCGGAGTCCCAGAGCAGGTTCTCCGAAGTTCCTGGGCATCGGTCCCTGGCACCTACTCCTCCTCCTCTTCCCTCCTCCCCTGATGCAAACGCCCCTCTCCCACCCCAGCTGGCTCCCCAAACACCCAGCTCCAGTTCTATTCCCCTCAATCCATCCTCCATATAGAAGCCAGGGACAGCTTTCCAACCTCCCTCTCCTCCCAATCCCCCGACTCTCCTTGGGGCAAAGACCTTTCATGGCTCCTCAGCACCCTTGGGAGAAGTCCAAACTCTTTCAAGTGGCCAAATTTCTGGCCATGGCTTATTTCCCACCACTCCCTGCCTTAAACTCTACATTCCTCTCTGACTCCGTTTCTTTGGGTTCCTCTAACGGTAACCACGCCTCTGTCACCTGGGAGCCTTCAGTGAGTGCCCCCGCTGTGCTTAGTTCACGCTGCTCCAGGGCAGTGTATGAAATGAATAGGTTACTACTGGCAGAGCATTGACTCCCATTTATTGACCGCCTGCTTTGTGCCCAGCGCTTTGTATGCATCGTCTCTTTCAGTCCTATTCTCAAATGAGAGAAGCAATAGACTCAGACGGAGAAGGCAATGGCATCCCATACCCAGCCTTTCTCCGCGCACACCTCCCGCCCTTCGGACTGCCCTCGCCGCCCGTTGGCGAGCGCGCGGTTCGTCACCGCGGCGTCAACTAATGCTGGCGCGCGGCGGTCCAGTCGGGGAGGGGCCAGGGACGGTGACGCACGGCGCGGTGACGCAGCGCGACGGCGGCGGTGGCGGCGGCGGTGGTGGTCGGTGCGGGAGGAGGGAGGGGAGCTCGCGGGCCGGAGAGGGGGCGACGGTGGTGGCGGTGGCCTGAGGAGGCCCGGGCGGCGGCGGCGGCAACCGAGGCGGTGAGTGGCGAGCAGAGCCAGGCGGACGCGGGGCGGCGGCGGGTCGGGGCTCTCGGGGCTCACCTCAGGGCGCCCCAGGCCGCGCGGGCGGCCCCGCCCCCTCAGGGACCCCGGGCGGCGGCGGGCGCGGAGCGCGGGCCTCAGGGGTCCCGACCCTCGAGAGGATCTCTCACACCCGTACCCAGAGTCGCCCTCACTGACGGCGGCGGTGGCGGCGGCGGTGGTCGGTGCGGGAGGAGGGAGGGGAGCTCGCGGGCCGGAGAGGGGGCGACGGTGGCGGCGGTGGCCTGAGGAGGCCCGGGCGGCGGCGGCGGCGGCCGAGGCGGTGAGTGGCGAGCAGAGCCCGGCGGGCGCGGGGCGGCGGCGGGTCGGGGCTCGCGGGGCTCACCTCCGGGCGCCCCAGGCCGCGCGGGCGGCCCCGCCCCCTCAGGGACCCCGGGCGGCGGCGGGCGCGGAGCGCGGGCCTCCGGGTCCCGGCCCTCGAGAGAATCTCCCACACTCGTACCCGGAGTCGCCCTCACGGGCCCCTTCTCGAGCTTCTCCCCAAATTCCTCGCCCCTCGGGGTGGCCCGGGAGCCCGGCCAGCGGTCCATCTCGTGACCCCCCCGCCCATGTCTACCTCAGACAGCTCCCTAGAGGGCACGCCCACAGACCCCCCCGAATCCACTCGAAGCCCTCCGTCCCCTCCCGCCGTGCGCAAGGCTTGTCGAGAGACCACCCCTGCTATTTCCACGTCTGCTCCAGACCCTGTCCTACGCCTCGATAATCTTCCTCAGAGAACCCTGCTCTGGCCCTAGATTCCCCATCCTCCTCCTCAGTCTAGAAATATTCCCCCCGGGCCACTCCTCGTATTCCAACAATATGTGTCAGATTTCTCCTCCAGGAGCCTCCCTCATAAGCCCTAAAAATCTTCAGATCAGAGACTCCCCGAAATCCCCTCCAGACTCTGTGCATTCCAGAAATCTCCCCCGGCGACCTACTTCTCACATCCCAACAATATCGCCCAGACTTCCTTCTCACACATCCTAAGAATTTTCCCTCCCATCTACCCCCATACCAGCAATCGCCTTGGAGATTTTCCATTTATGGCCCCCAAATCTCAGAGCCCTTTCCCCTGGAATGCTCCTGATGTACCCTGGAAAATCTTCCAAAGAGACCCTCTGAAATGGCTTCGGATCCTCAAAACTCACCTGGAGCCCCACCCCTCCCCCAATTCATCTCCCTTATACACTCCCTCTCCATATACACATCCCAAAAGTCATCTCTTTGGACCCTTCCACAGGTCCCAAAAATCTCTCCCAAAGATCTCTTCATGTTCCTCAAATCTCCCCACCCTGAAATGCTCTATAGAGCACCCTCACATATCCCAAAAATCTTCCCATGAGACCCTCCTCACTTATGGCAAAAATCTCCAGAGATTCCCTGAATCTACAGAGAACTCTTTTTCCACATTTCACGAGCCTCTTCCAAAACCTTTTTTATGTATGCCAAATCTTTCCCATTAACCCACACAAAATGTTTCAAAAATTGCTTCCTAGGATTCCAAAAGGTTTCCCATAGTTTCTCTCTGATATTTTCTTCAATCCCCCTTAGAATCCTCCTTTCAGGGTCCCTCCTTATAGACCCGCTTTCTGATGAACTTTCCTCCTCACAACCCTTGTAAACCCTAAGACCCTTTCTTCTCAACCCCTCTGAGATGCAGTTTTTTAAGACCTCCTCATACCTTCTCAGAGACCCCAGCAACCCCCTCGAGCCCTCTGAGATATGCCCTTGAAATCTCTCCTAGAGACTCTTCCAGTAACCCTTGAATCACTACTTACAGACCTCCTGCCTTACTGAGTGGAGAAGGAAATGGCAACCCACTCCAGTATTAATGTCTGGAGAATTCCATGGACAGAGGAGCCTGGGGCGCTACAGTCCATGGAGTAACAAAGAGTCAGACACGACTAAGTGACTAACACCACCACTACTACTACTTACTTACTATGAGACTTTTCCTAGATAATTCCCTCCCTGAACTCACCCTCACAGCTTCCCTCAAATCCTCTAGAACCTCTGTGGAAGACACCCATCACCATGCAGTCTTCCCTCAAAATAACTCTGAGCTCATTTTCTTAGAAAGTCCCAGAATTCTTTCTGAAAAACCCTTTACTATGACATTGCCACGTTCCCTCTCAGAAGAACCACCTTCCCCATATACCTTATTGAAGACTTTACTCAGAGATTTCTCATCTGAGCTCTTTGAGAATTGTTCCTAAAAAGACCTCTGTCATCCTGCTCCAGTAAATCTAAGATCTCTCACAGAAGACCACACATCCACAGACTCCTTTTAGAGAATTTTCTCCAAAATTGCTGTGCATCAACAACCCCACCACTTTGTGAGACTTCCTCAGAACACACTCTCTTCCTCTGACATCTCCAAGAAACCTTATTCAAGGCCTTATTACATATCCATTTTAGAACCTCCATTTATACCCTTTCATCTCCTCCATTCTCTTTCCTGTGAAATCAACTTAGAGATCCTTCTCAGATCTGAGCTTCTTTCCCCCATTATCCCACCATAGGCCCCCAGCATCCTACAGACTTCCCTTATCAGGAGCCTGTGTCCCTTTTTCTTAAAAGATCCTCAAGAGATACCCTTACCCCTTGAAGTTCCAGCCCTCGGAGCTCTTTCTCTCAGGACATTTTTCTTTGCTTCTATCTTCATAGACCCCTCCTCCCTTCAGATCTTCCCTTCAGAGACAGACAGAACCTTCCTTAGACTTTTCTTGAGGACTCCCTCAATTTTCCTCTCAGAAGTTTTCTCCTTCCTTTTCCACATTGAGAGCTTCCTCACAAAAGAATCCCTCTCCATATAGTAGTCAAAGTGTTGACCCTGGACCCATCAACACAAGCATCACCTGATAACTTATTAGAAATGCAAATTCTTGGGTCCCAACCTGGACCTACTGAATCAGAAAGCCTGGCAGTAGCTATCTGTTTTTAGGAACCCTCCTGGTGATTCTGATGCATGCTCAAGTTTGAGAACCACTGCCCTCTAAGAGGATTTCCCTTTCCCCACATAAAGGCCCCTTGAAAGATGCCTCAGAGTATGCCCCTGTGTGCTTCTGCTTACCCCCATTTTCCTGGGAGCCCCCTTTGTGAAGTCCCCACCTTCCAGAAGATTCCTTACCTTCCTTGAAAGGTTTCTGGCTTGTCCACAAGGTTACCCCACCCTCTGAGCAATTACTTTAGATTCTGCCTTTGAATGGTTCCCTTTCAGATCTTCCTCAGCATTTTCTCCTTCTGGCTTCCCCTCTACTGCTCCATACCATCCCATATCCTTCAGTGTTTCTGGTTCAGGTTGCTCCCTCCTTGAACACACATGTCCATCTCTTCTTACCTATTCCTCATCTGTCCTTCTCCACATAAACACCCTTCCTTAAGGCACCTTCCAATCTTCATCTCTTACTACCCAGGGCCTTCCATTGTCCTTCGTAGAGGGCCACTCATCTTCTCCCTTGTAGTTTTTCATGTACTGTCCACTCACGCTGACCAGACAGGGAGTTTGGAAAGTACTGGGATGTAACTTGTTCTCTGAATTCCACAAAGTGGGCTCTTCCCTCTGTAAGTTGTAGGGAATCATTGGCTAACTGGCAGCTAAGTTCGAGAAGAATAAACAGATCACAAGGGTAACACTGGGGTCTGCCTTCAGGGAGCTCACAGCCCAGTAGAGAGGTTGGTCAGGTACATGGGACAGAATGTGAGGTAAAAACTATATACTGTGGGAATTTAGCAGTGAGAAAAGGAACCCTCTATCTGGAAAGACTTCATAGAAGAGGTGGTAAGACTGGGTGCTGTTCCACAAGAGTTGGGACAAGGATGATTGGCCTTCCAGGCCAAGGAAGCAGTTTATGCAGTTGGTCAAAAGCAAGAAAGACTCTAACCATGGTATCTCTTCTCTTCACCTGAAGGACACAGATGAAAGAAAACAGATCTCCTCCATCTGCACTGTATTTGCCAGGTGCAGTTTAGTGACCCAAAGAGTAATAATGATCATTGTTTATTGAGTAATTATTATCTAGCAGTCACTGTTTAAGTGCTTCACGTGTATTGTCTCATCTCATATTCACAGGAACTCTGTGAGGTAGGTAAACTATGATTATCCTCATTTTACAAAGGATGAAATTGAGGACAAGTGGCTCAAATAGGTTTCTGGCTCTGTCCATTCCAGGATGATAGTGTCTGAAGTCAGAGTTGGATTTTCTCTTCAGGTAGACAGGATTTGCATCCCACTCATTGCTTACCCGTTTTGTGACCTACAACAAATTACTGAATTTCTCTAGTCCTTAGTTTCCAGAGTTAAAAAATGAAGGTAATAACGATACCTTACTTCACAGAATTGTTATAAGGCTTAAATAGTTAATATGTATATAGTACTTAGAACAAGGGCTTCCCTGGTGGCTCAGATGGTAAAGAATCTGTCCACAATGCAGGAGACCAGGGTTGATCCCTGGATTGGGAAGATTCCCTGGAGGAGGAAATGGCAGCCCACTCCAGTATTCTTACCTGGAGAATTTCATGGACAGAGGAGCTTGGCAGCCTACAGTCCATGGTATCACAAAGAGTCATGAATCTGTCCACAATGCAGGAGACCAGGGTTGATCCCTGGATTGGGAAGATTCCCTGGAGGAGGAAATGGCAGCCCACTCCAGTATTCTTACCTGGAGAATTTCATGGACAGAGGAGCTTGGCAGCCTACAGTCCATGGTATCACAAAGAGTCAGACACAACTGAGTGACACACGAACACACACTTAGAACAATGCCCTGTATATGAAAGTGCTCAGTTCCAGCAAAAAAAAAAGCTTGCAGCAGCCAAGACTCTAAAGATGTAAGTGGCATTACCTTAGCTCAATTTGGCTTAATAAAAAAAAGAGTTAATTGTCTCATGTTACTGAAAAGTCCAGAACTAGGATGGTTCCTAGATAGAGCTAGCTGCATCCAGAAGTTAAAACAGTCTTCCTAGTAATCGCCCCATTTCTCCACTGACTTAACTTCATCCTCAGCTGGTTTCTGCTTTGTGACAACAAAATGGCCCTTAGCAACCCCAGACTTGAACTCTGCGTCCTTAGCAGTCTCAGTGGAAAGAGAACTCTTTACTGAGAGCCCCAGTTTGAAAACAGTTTCTTCTCTGAGCTAAGTATGAGACGGTGACAGAAGATCCTCAGAGACATGTTTAGGTGAGCGGTGCTCTTAGAGATTCTCTTGCTTGCTGAACCAGATAGAACTGTGATTCCATCCTTTGACCTTTGAGTGTTGATGGTAGTCCCCTCCTCGCTGTTCCCCAGCCCTAGTCATTCTCTTCTCTATGATTGTTTGGATCCAGAGATTGTTTTTGGCTAGTCTGACCACACCAGACTTGACTTTGGGATCTCACTGGTAGAAACAGAGCTTCCCTGGTAACTCAGCTGATATGAGAGTCCACCTGCAGTGCGGGAGGACACGACTGAAACGACTTAGCAGCAGCAGCAGCAATGCGGGAGACCTGGGTTTGATCCCTGGGTTGGGAAGATCCCCTGGAGAAGGGAATGGCCTCCCACTCCAGTATTCTGGCCTGGAGAATTCCATGGACTGTATAGTCCATGGGGTCACAAAGAGTCAGACATGACTGAACGATTTTCACTTGAGAAAAACAGGAATGAGATGACTGACTTGGTTTGGTTATAGTCTTGAGGTAGTAGAATCCAGGAGTACTGGTGTTCAGTTCCCTACCTCAACTTTGGGTTTCCAGTACTCAGAGCTTTAGAAGAGGGTTAAATAGGTTACTGTAAGTTTTGTTTTGTTTTAGGGTAAATTTGTTGAATAGAGTCTGCTTGAAGGCAACAGAACAACATTATTATATAGAGTATGCACATCTCAAATGTCTCCAGCAGTCAAGCAGTTTATGAAGGCACTTTTTAGGTACTGGAGATACAGCAGTGAATGAAATAGTCAAGGTCTTAGAGCTCTTGGATCTTGTATTCTGATGGAGGGAAGATAGATGAATAAGTCAGATAGTGATATGTGCTATGAAGGAATTAAATTGAACAGGTTAGGGGACTGTCCACTGTACACAGGGTGGTCAGAATTGGCCTCTTTGAGGAAGTGACATTGAGCCTGATAACCTGAAAGATAAGAAGGCACCAGTTGTGGGAGGATCTGAGATTTGGGCATTCTAATTTAACCATTGTTATATGTGAAGAAAAGACTGCTGCAAGGTGGGGAAACTTCACAGATATTTATTAACAGTCTGTTATGTCCCAGGCACTGTACTAGAAATTGAATATATAACAGTGAGTAATACAGCCACAGTCTTCCTTTCACTCATGGATCTTCCAGTCTAAGTGTTTCTGGAAGAGCTATCGCCTTAGAAGAAACACTTTTTGACAATGATATGAGACCAAAGGTTCCTTCCTACTGGGGAGATGAGGAAGATTGGGTCTCACATGAACCCAGATCTGATTGATGAAAAGGAACCAGCCATATGATGACCTGGGGAAGGACATTTCAGGTAGAGGAGTCAACCAGCACAAAACCCCTGAGATGTGTAAGGAGATCAGTGTGGCTGAAGCATAAGTGAGGCAGAAGGAGCAGGGGCTTGGAGTGGTTCACAGAGGCCAGATTATCTGGGGTCTTGTGGGCTATGGAAAGGAATTTACATTTTCACTTACAAGCATTTGGAAGCTCTTACAGGATTTCTAAAGCAAGATAGTAACATGATCTATTTGTTTTTAAAGAAAATTTGGTTTCTGCAAGGAAAATGGGCAAGAATGGAAACAGGAGGCAATACATACATCCAGATGAGAAAGGATGATGACTTGAATATGGTGGTAGTAGTAAAAATGGAGATACAGATACATGTTTGGTGTTGAGCAAACAGGAGTTAATGGTGGGATTAGAGCAAGGAATCCAGGATGATAATACTAGCTAACATCTCTGTGAGGGTATTTATGCCTCACAACTCTGTGAGAGTAGGTGCTATTATTAAACCCATGTTACAGATGAGAAAACAAGCACAAGGTAAAATCACTTACTCCAAATTATGCAAATTTCCCATAGCTCCCCAGGCTGTGTTATCTTCCAGGAGGCCCTTCCTGGCTTTCCCCTCCTCTCCTTCCCTTCTCCAGGACCATTCATACAAAAGCCACAGTCTTGGTTGAGGCAATAATATATATATATTGTACACATATTTTAGGAGTTTCTGAAAATAATGGTTTTCATAAGACGGAAGTTGGGCTCCCTTGGCTTCTTACATTCTCCTATTCTCAAGTTGAGATAGTGAATTAACCATAGGTAACTAGCCTATTATCTTATTCATGAAATGAACAAGTTCCTTCAGGGCCTACATGGATGTTCTATGAGGCCTAGGGATAGGTGAGAAGGCTAATAGGACCCCTCATTTGTCCAGAGATGTTGGCATTAAAGGGTGTACACTTTGGTTGAACTTTCTAGGCAGTAGAAGGGAACATACAGGAGGCTGTAGCATTATACACAGAAATAAGCAAGAACTCTAAAACCAGAGTGCTTGGCCTTAAAAATCTCAGCTTAGCTGTGTAATCTTGGATAGGTGACTTAACCTTCTCTGTGTGCCCGTGTCTTCATCTATAAAATAAGGATATGTATATATGTGTTTATAGTTTTTGAGATCATACAAGCTCATCAGTGGAAAGCTACTAGCATAAGGCCTGGCACATAATACAATATGTGATATGTGAAAACATGTGAAACATCATTCTAAGTATCTTATATACATTGTTTCATTTCATTCTTAAGCTTCACTGAAGAAGAAACTGAGTTACTTGTGGAAGATCAGCATGGCAAGTTAGTGTCAGTAGGAGAGCTCTGGTTCAGCCAGGTCTGACTGACTCTGCAGTGCTACTTCTGAGAGAGGATAGCTGACCTCCAGAGGAGCTTCCTGATGTGGGCTGCTTTTCACTGTTTGGAGAAAGAGCCAATGACTAGTTTTTCATGGAACATCTTAACCAGTTTTTTACTCCATTTCCCACCTTCCAAGGTTGGGAGATGCTTCTCAAGAAGGTTCCTTGGTCTCTTAGAGACCAAGTATGGTAGCCATATTGTTGGATTGTTTGAAGGACTTAACAGAAGGGTTCCCTCTAGTGTCTTTTCTCAAAGACAAGGAGTCATTTTTTGTCACCTAAGGATAAAGAGACCAGAGCAGTGGTGAATTCTTCTGTATGGGAACAGTCAAGGCTTAAAGTTGAAACGTTAAGTGGTAAAAACCCAAATCAGACTGGCCCTGTCCCAAAAGGTATTTGTTGGTTCATGTAACTGAAAAGTCTGGGATAGGGCGGTGGGGTGAGAGGCTTCCAGCTAGGTAGAGACAGGTCTTCTGACTATATGAACAAGTCTCTCTTTTCTCTCCACTTTTGACTTTGCTTTCATCTGTATTGGCTTCATTCTGAGATGGGCGCTCACTGTGAGGTAGCAGCAGTGGTAACCAGGAATATCAGGAAATAGTGTATAATCTGAGCAGCCCTAACCAAGAACTTATTTTCCCTAGTTTTACAACAAAGTCCAGAGAGGGCTTTCCGTGGCCAAGTTTTACTCTATGTCTACTCTTGGATCCAAGAAGGACAGTTAATTCTTCAAAGGGAATTTAGGGGCCTGGTACCAGAAGATGCTACCATGGATGCCTGCCATAGATGTTTGGCAGGCAAATCCACTGAATCCATCATAGTAATTTGCTACCACAGTAAGATGCCTTCAAATAGTCAGTGCTGATGCTTTTGCCCTGGCTAATCTCACCAAGCCAAGTCATCCTTTCTCACTATTGCCAAGCACCCAGGAGAGAAGCTGGAGGCCTTTGGCCCTTTGGTGGAAGAAAGCCATCCAGTCCTCGTCTGCAGTCACCATCCAGACCAAACACCCAGCATTCTTCTTCTGTCTAAAACATAGGAACACTTCCTCTAGGGGTTATTTTTAATTATGCATTTATTTTTATTGAAGTGTAGTTGATTTGCAATTTGTTAGTTTCTCATGTACAGCAAAGTGAATCAGCTATGTATGTGTAGTCTTTTCCATATTCTTTTCCATTATTGTTTATTACAAGATATTGAATATAGTTCCCTGTGCTATACAATAGGACCTTGTTGTTTTATCTGTTTTATATATAGTAGATTGTATCTGCTAATCCCAAACTCCTTATTTGTCCCTCCCCTGATAGTGACCGTTTGTTTCCTAAAGCCCCAGGGTTTCGTGCAGAGTCTCCAAGCCTTCCTTGGACACTAGGTCCTCTCTCCTCATCACGTTTCCTGAGCAGTGGAATGGCTTGAAGATGTAGGACCTTCTCTAGGTCCTTGCTAGTGTTAGCTGCTCAGTGGTGTCCAACTCTTTGCAACCCCATGGATTGTAGCCCACCAGGCTCCTCTGTCCATGAGATTTCTCAAGCAAGAATGCTAGACTGGGTTACCATTTCCTTCTCCAGGGATCTTCCAGACCCAGAGATCGAACCCCGGTCTCCCACACCGCAGGCAGATTCTTCGCTGTCTGAGCCACCAGAGAGGCCCTCGAGAGGGATATATATCAGACTTTTGATCTTTTCGCAGTTTCTGTCTATCTGGCCTAAGCCACAGGCTTTGTTTGTTCTATATAGCGTTCATTGTTGTTTTAAAATGAATTCGTTTCCAACATTTAAAAATAGGGGAATTTTATTTAAAAAATCTAGATTTCTGGCTCTTCTTTAAAAAAAAAAAAATCTAACAATACTGGACCCAAATTCCTACATGGCAGCAGTTGATTAGAGCTCAGTAGTAAATTCTCCCTTTAGACAGTGTGTGTGCTTTTCAGCTCACCATTACCCTCACCAGTCTGCTCCATTCAAAATCTGGCCTTGTATGCATTATGTTTGAGATGCTACTGTATCCCAAGGCTTTGCTTCTAGCATTTGGCTTGGGGAAGAACCTGGATTAATGTTCAGTCAGTAGTTTTATTTTGTGGGCACAGTGCTATTGCTTAGGAAAAGTAGCCACCCAGTAAAAGTGTTTATAGGCAAGAGTGCACAACTTAGGTCTGTTTGTGGATTTGGTCATCTTTTTGCCGTAAACACTGTTGGCATAGCAAACATCCCATCACAAATGTTCCCTCTGAAATAGTAACATGTCCTTCTGTCTTATGTGTTGCCACCCAGTGAAGGAATCCCTCCCACTCCCAAGGGATGTTCATCCAGCCTCTGCTTGACCACTTCCAGCTGCCAGGGAGCTTATTACCTCCTCACATGGCAGCCAGTTCCATTCTTGGACAGATACATTATTTTAAAATTCTTCCTTATGTTGAGGCAGCTGCTGTCTCCTTAGGACTGAAAGCCACAAAATACTGGAGCCGGGAAGGGAAACTGACTTTTTCAGGCACATGAATTACCACTCATCTGTCCGGTATCCAGGGCAAACATTGATAATCAATCACAGCACTCTCTCACTGAGCCAGAAAGTAGAATGCTGCCTTAGATTTCTTTAAAATTAAATTTATCTTTAAAAATTACAAAAGTAATTTGTGTTCATGTGGAACTAGTGAAATAGCACAAAGTTATATGAAAAGAGTATAACTAATTCCTCCCTCTCCCCAAGGTAACCAATGTGAACGGCACAGGGTGTATCATTCTACACATTTCTCTATATACATAGGTGCATAGGCATTCATATATACTATATATCAGGAGTTTATATACAGCTTTTTTTTTTCACTTTACAAAAATGACTGAACACATTACTATGTACTTATGGACTAACCGTAACACTCTACGTTGTAGTTAAAGATCAAACACTACACATAGTTAGAAGCACATTGTTTGTATTCGGCTGTCAGAACCAAGCACATTTTTAATTACTACATAATATCCCCTTGTATGAGGTATTCTCCAATTTATTAATCGTTCTCCACTGATGGATATTCCTATTGCTTCATTTTTTTAGGATCCTTCTCACCAGTGTTCCAGGCAGCCACTACCAAATGATTGGAGTTAGCCTGTGAGGTAAAACCCACTTGTCATGTCTGACCAGTCTAGCTCCTTATCTCACACATCCTAGAGAAGGGAAACAGACTAGCTCAAAGATTAAAGTGACACAGTGGCTGGGGCAAGACTAGAACTGAATTTTCTTGACTTTCAACATTTCTCATGTCTTAGGTTGCCTCTCACTTAGAGCCATCTACCCTGCTTCTCCTGTGGAGTAAATAAACAACTCTAATTCTTCTGTGTGCTACTCCTTCAGGTATTTCAAGTCAGTTATGCCATTCCTCCTGAGTCTTCTCTTCAGGGGAAATTTCCCCAGTGCCTTCAAATTTTTCTCTTAGGGCAAGGTTTCCAAATCACTTTACCATTCTTTTGATCATTCTTTCTGTTGTCTTTGCCCCAAGGGCTGTAGAAGTCCCAAGTGTGGCTTCCATGCTCACCTTCATTCATCCATTCATTCAGTAAGTATGTGTTGAACACCTTCTAAGTGCTCGTCACTATTCTGGGCCCTGGGCAGCTGTGTAGCTTGCAGTTGTTGGGAAGAGAGAAACAACAAACAAATAAGATATCTGAGAGTGCCAAACTATATAGAATAAATTCAGTAGAGAGACAGAAATTTCTTAGATTTGGATGAACAGGGAAGATCTCTCTGAGAAAGTGACACTGAGCTGAGACCCGAGTGACAAATAAAAGCAAGCCATAGATAGGTTGGGGGAAGCTGTGCATAAGTCCAAGTGAACAAGAACTCGGTACACAGTGAGGTTGGAGCGGCCACCAGAGTCTTACAGGGAGCCCTCTAGGCATTTTATTTAAATGCAGTGAAAAGTCATTGGAGGATATTAGGCCAGGGAGGCAATATTTGATTTGTCATTGGGTTGTTTGGGTTTTTTTTTTTTTTTTTTTAATGTATTTATTTTTATTTTTGGCTGTGCTGGATCTACCTTGCTGCTCAGGCTCTTCTCTAGTTGCAGGGAGCAAGGACTACTCTCTAGGTGCGGTGCTTGGGCTTCTCATTGCAGTGGCTTGTTGCAGAGCACAGGCTTTAGGGCCCGAGGGCTTCGGTAGTTTTGGTGCGTAGGCTCAGCAGGTGCAGCTCATGGGCTCTAGAGCACAGACTCAGTAGTTATGGCACCCAGGCTTAGTTGCTCTGTGGTGTATGGGATTTTCCTGAACCAGGGATCAAACCTGTGTCACCTGCATTGACAGGCAGATTCTTTACAACTGAGCCACTGGGGAAGCTCCTGATAGGTCGTTTAGAAAGATTTCTGTTTAATTGGGAATAAGGTTTCATTTCCCCCCACATTTTCTCTTGTTTCTTGTATCAGGGATCAACAGCCAGGCCAGTTTGCTCTGTTCAGGTGGCCCGTGAGGGTCTGTGAGGCGAGGCACGGCCGTTGCCAGGAGCGCCTCCCAGCTGTCCTCAGCACGAGCTTGGACATTCAGGGAGACGGCAGTAGCTCCCTAAGACCTAGCCCAGCAGGTTCAATGAGTCTTTGTATGGAGTTCTCAGTCCTCTTGGCAGCCAGAGGGAGATGGAGCTAAATGTGGTTTGGGGATGGAGCCAAGGGCACTGGTTTTAGGAGAGACAGGGGAAATGTGAGTGGAGACCTGGATCAGGACAGAGTAGTGTCCAGAAACCAGTCAACTGAAGAATAGATCTGTTGTCTGCCCAGTTGACACAGCTTCTGTGTGGTTCCTGCCTAAGGAATTTGGACACTTTCTTGCTTTAGAGTTTTTAACATTTGATGTATCCCCTTCTCAGGTTAGTATCCTCTTGGCTTTTAGGAAAATGGATGACAAGCTGGCATCTCTGAGAGCCAAGGGGGCATCCCACTCCAGAGGACTTGAGTCAGGAGTATCCTTAAGGGAATGAGGAAGAAGGCTGGGAGAGATTCACCTCAGAGCAAGGGTAGATGAAATCTTAGAGATCAGAGTGGGAGAGCTGGGTTGGAGGGGATGAGATCCCCCCCGCTCCACCAGCATGTTAGAGATCTTTGAAAAGACCTCCTACTGTTAGGCACCCAGTTGTTGATCAGATAGTTATCCATGTACCTGAGATCTTCACTGGGGTCACCACTCACACATATCCCAGCTTTGTGCATCTTAATTTGAAATAATACACAGACTCTGTAGGATCCTTTTAGCAGGCAAGCAGTGACTCTGCCCAGCCCCCTAGAGATGACCAGAGATCAGCAAGGTCAGGACATGTGCCCAGCATCACATGTCTGCTTAGTCATGTCACCTGGGGCCAGGTCTCTATTAACTCACATCTTTTGCCATAGTGTGCATTGTCTCCTGTTTCCATCTAGAAAATCTTACCAACTTACTCTCTGCTTTAAATCCACTTCCTTTGGCCCTGTGACAGCCAGACGTGAGGGGCAGCATCTTCTCCTTTGTCTGAGTCTCTGAGTCCCAATCAAGCCTTTTCTCTGGCTCTGAAGGTTGGAGGGTGAGTTGGCTTAGTATCTGCTGTTGGCTTTGTCTTTCTCCCAGGAGCTCAGCAGAGTTGAGTTAAAGGGGAAGACATGAGGCCTCCTTAACCTCTGAACCCACACTCAGCAGACCAGTTCCAGCCCCTTCTTTCTGACCCCCTTGCTTCCTTTTCCAGGAGCCTGGAGAGGCGTGGCTGGACCAAGACCTCCCCTGATGTGAGCAGGTGTCCTCTTCCCCTCGTCACCCATTGCCACTACGCCAGGGAACGTCCTCAAGCCCTGGCCCTCGGGAGAGGAAACAGGAGCCTGGAGCCGAGACCATGTGACGGCGCTGGCCCTCGCCACCGCCGTCCCCCCACCCTGGCCCCAGGCCTGGCACCATGATGTTCCGAGACCAGGTGGGCATCCTCGCTGGCTGGTTCAAGGGCTGGAATGAGTGTGAACAGACAGTGGCCCTGCTGTCACTTCTGAAGCGAGTCACGCGCACCCAGGCTCGCTTCCTGCAGCTCTGCCTGGAGCATTCACTGGCAGACTGCAATGACATTCACCTGCTGGAGTCAGAGGCCAACAGTGCTGGTGAGTCTCCACCCCCAGAGATGGGCACAAGGTGGGAGGGAGACCTGGGATGGAAACAGATGTCAGGTGGCTGAGGAGGCCTGCTCAGCAATGGTGCTAAGAAATGTGGGTTCTAGGCTTGTTGGTAGGTGAGGAGTCCCTGACCTCTGAAGTTATCATCATGTCTCTTCTGGGGCTTTGCTGCCAGAAATCCTCAGACGTGGAATGGGACACTCCTGGGGAAGTGCAGTGCAGACTAGAAACTACCCACAGCAGAGGAGGGATCACATAGGGCAGCTGACAAGAACAGACTGAAGCCATTACCAATGAAAGGGGGATGGAAGGTGAGCATTCATTCATTTCTCAAGCTCCAGGACATCAGAGCTAGGAGGGAATTTTAGAACTCTTCCAAAAGTTACAAGTCATATTATTCTTTACCCACCTCGAAGGTAGGTTGCACCTAAGGCATAAACAGTTTCAAGAGAGTTTTGAATTTACATGTAGTCCAAATCAGTTTCCTGAACACTCAGTAAAGAAGTACTCTTTGTCTCATGAGGGTGACACTGGTGTGGGTGAGCAAGGCTTCTCTAGAACCTCTCTCTCAGACCTGAAGTGTAGATAGAAGTCAGTCCAGAGAACTATCTCACAGGGCACTGCTGAAGCCATTCAGGCCTTCTGGGGCTTCCCAAGTCTGGATGGAGAGGTGTTGACCTTGGTGACAGGTGGGAGAGATGGAAACCAAAATGAAATGAAAGTCGCTCAGTCATGTCCAACTCTTTGCGACCCCATGGACTATACAGTCCCTGGAGTTCTCCAGGCCAGAATACTGGAATGGGTTGCCTTTCCCTTCTCCAGGGGATCTTCCCAACCCAGGGATTGAACCCAGGTCTCCTTCATTGCAGGCGGATTCTTTACCAGCTGAGCCACAGGGGAAGCCATTGGAAACCAAAGAGAGGGAGTATATGCACCTGAAAGCTAGCTGGATGGGGGTGGTACCCAGGGACCCATGTAGAGTGTGCCCTAATGTTTCCACCTTCTTCCTCATGATAGCAGTTCACACTGAGTCCCTACAACAAGCCAAGTACTAACTTTACTTATATAGTAACTTTGAGAAGTGTTCTTCGTGACTCTAGAATCAGACTGTCTAGGTTTAAATCCCAGTTCTGTCACTTGCTATATAATCAAGTAACTTCACCTTGCTAAGCCCTGGTTTCCTCACCTTAAAATCAAGATGATAACTGTGCTTACCTTATAGGTTAGTTACGGGCCCTGAGAACAATGTCTGGCATGCAGTAAACACTAAGTAATGTTAATTGTTGTTTTTATTGTCAGTAACTCGTTTCGCCCATATAACAACCCCTTGAGATAGGTAATGTTGCTCTTCCCTTTTTATAGGTGAGAAAAATCGTCATGGGATGCTAGGATTGGGATTTGGGCACCCCCAGAGCTGCTTCCACCTCTTCTGAGGCCTACCCACTTTAGCAGTCACCTTTACTTTGAGGTTTTTTTTTTTACAAATCACAGAAGTGCCATGGTTTTAGGGGAAGTCAGTTCCTCAGGCCAGGAGTCACCAGCTTATGTTCCTGTCTCAGACAGTAAGCAGCAGGAACCCAGCGTGGCTGCAGCCGGCTCAGACCTCAGCTGTTTGACAGTTCTCCCATCCTCCCCACCAGGGAGGGTTCTTCTCTGTTCTAGCACCAGGGCAGGGGATCTGGGGTTGTGGTATGGCTGTACCTCCAGCATAGGAGCTCCTTTGGGGTGGACCAATGTCTTAAGCAGCTTGGTCATGCATCCCCACCATCCCATTCTGAGCAGAGAGTTGGATGAGCCCTGGGTGCCAATCCTGGCCATCTGTCAGAATCACTGGTTGCTTACTGCCGTTTATTTACTAGAGCATTTTTAGTTTTTGCTTTTGTTTTCAAAATTTGCAGTAAAATCAAACCATATGAAAAATGAAAAGTGAGGTCTCCCAGACTTCCACATTCCCAACTTGTGTATGTTTTATAAGAGATTCTGTGCACATTAAAGCACATTTTGCACTTGAGTACATTAAAGTTCTCCCTCCAGCCTTTTCATTATTTTGATGGTTTTAGCACATAGAGCATCACACATATTAATTTATTTGTTTTTTTTCCACTTAAAAATGGAACTTTAGGATCATTCCTTATTCAGCACATACACATATACCTCATTGTTGTTAATGGCTGCTTGATAGTAAGAATAGTAAAGTAACAGAGAGCCTGACCTGTGTATCAAGCAGTGCTTTACTTATATTATTCATAATCCTTACAACAGCTCTGTAAGGAAGATCTTATAACTCCCCCATTTACAAATGAGACAGGTCTGTGATTTGCCCTGATTGTATAGCTGGTCAGAGGTGGAGCTGGAGTTTGACTCTAAAGGTCTTGCTCTTAAAACGAGTACTGTATTGAGTACCCTTTAAGCATCTCTAGGATAAATGCCTAGAATTCTGTGGGACTGCTAGTTTGAAGTTATATACATTTAAAATATCTGTTGTTACCACATTGCCCTTGAAAGACATGACATACCTTATACCAAGAACCTGAGACCCATCTCAGACAGTTGGCCTTAAGATGTTGTGATTAATGCCTGTCCTTGAGAATTGCCTTGCAATGACTTGACTGGTGAATGAATATATGAATCAAGGTCTTTATCAGTCAAGGTCCCCAGCCCCATGTCAAGTGGTAAGAATAAAACAAGTTGGTACTTAGGTGGATAGAGGGTTAGGGAAAACTTAAGAGTGAGGGAAGAGAGGGCAGACCATGGTGTGTTCCAGAGTCAGCAGGAAGCCTG
Source organism: Cephalophus harveyi (assembly GCA_006410635.1). Classification (NCBI taxonomy): domain Eukaryota; kingdom Metazoa; phylum Chordata; class Mammalia; order Artiodactyla; family Bovidae; genus Cephalophus; species Cephalophus harveyi. Next base: position 253,711 of record SJYT01007029.1, on the reverse strand, counting down.
CCAGGATTAGAGCAAAAATATGACTGGAGAGAGAGGTGATCACAGAGATCAGTCCTTTGGACCCTGAATGCCTCTTCCTAATAGGCCTGGGGGCTCCAAGCTTGTGTTTCCTGTCTCACTCCCAGCCTCACTGGTGAAGGAAGGAGCTGCGCGGTGGACTTGGAGACCTGCCTTGTAGGAGGAGCTCTGCATTCTCTTGTCCATTATGGCTTTCCCATCCTGTTGTGTTTCCCAAATTTGCATCATCATCAGAATCACCTGATGGGGGAGAATGCGACCTAAAATCAGATTCCTGGGCCCCTGTCCCAGACCCACTGAATTAGAATCCTTAGAGGATAGGCCTGTTAATGGGCACCCTGGTTCTTCTGCTGAGTAGACACTTTGAGAGATGACTCTGTACTGATGATTCATTTGTCATGGGACATGAGAACAGGAATCAGGACACCCAAGAGTTCTAGATCAAGCTCTGCCACTAACACTTCTTGTGACCTGGGCCAGCCCCATCCCTCTTGGGCCTGAGGAGTCTCATCTAGACGAAGAAGGGATTGTTCTAGATACTCTCCAAGTGCAGCAGTAGTTCCTAGTATTTTATGGAATGGGCACCTCAGAGAACCTGTCCCTCCTTCCCACCAAGATGCACACTTACCCTGCAAACCAAATCTTTGAGTTCAGTTGGTCTATCTTTTCTTGGATAAGGATTACCTATTATAGGGTCTGATACTCTTTTTCAATCCCTTTGGACCAGGAGAGCAGAACAGTGAGGCACTCTCTGCCTTTTTCTCAGGGTTTGTACTTCATGTCTCACCCACCCAACCCTGCTACTTCTTTCAGTTCTCCCAGGGAGATCCTGGGTTCAAGTTTGGGTCTGGGTCAGAGCTGCTTACCCTCCCATAGCCTCCTCAGAATGGGCCAGAGAGTACAGAGAGCTGAATTTTGGTAAGTGGGTCCCCATGGTGGCTTCATATCAGAATCACTTTATAAAAAGAACCTGAGGCCTAGGTCCTATCTCCAGAGATTTTGGTGTTTTTTAAGCTTGCTGTTTGGCACTTGTGTGCATTCAGTGGAGAACTGCTGTTCTTGCTGACACTGACTCTGGGTGGGCCCATTAAGGTGGTAAGGGTACTGTCACATGACCTACTGGAAGTGGAGAGTTGGGAGGCATGGAAGAAGCACTGGTCTGGGCTGTCCCTTCCTCTCAAGCAGCTAGAAGGGTAGAAGGAAGTCCCCCAGCCCACGCAGCCAGTGTTGGTTTCATGGGAGCAGAGTCATGAAACCTGGAAACAGAAAAGCAACACCCCAAGGGTCTCTGGAACCAGGGAAGGAGAAGCCCCAGGTTTCCCCTTGTCATTATCCCTGTTCCTTGTCTCAGTGCTGTCTCCCCTGCCTACTTGCAGCTACAACAGTAATCCTATCACCCGCGCCCCACCCCCACCTTCCCATGATGACTTGGAGCCCAAGGGTGGGGCCCGGGAAGCTGAAGTCTCCTTCTCTCCCTGGTCCTCTGGCTTCCTGGGCCACATTTCCTGCGTTTCTTCTCTTCTCCTGTTCTCTGAGTCAGAGTCCCTGTATCCAGCAGGTTTAAGCCCTTCCCTCCTTGGCTCATTGAATCTGGGTGGGGAAACTGAGGTCAAGAGGGGGGCTGTGGCTGAGTGAGTCACCCAAGCTCAACTCTGATGCCTCCACCCTCCCCTTTCAAGCTCTACTAACACAGTTCATCAAACAAAAATGTGAGCCCCTTTGCCCTCCCCTACATTTGTGTGAGATGGGGTGAAGCATAGAAGGGCCTGTTGGAGCCAAAACCCAGCCCCTCTGACTAGTGCCACAGGCTGCCACGATTGTTGCAACAGCCCAGCATGTAAAAATGAGTTTCTTCTTACAGCAATCTCCAAGATATATTTGGCTCCTGTGATTTGCAGCACCCAGGGTCATGACCTACTTAGCTCTGGTCACCTGGCCAAGGAGAGCACTTTTACACAGTCTCCCTCATCCTCTCTGGAGGGCATGTTTGCAGCTTGGTGAGCTGCAGTCATTGACGTCATGGCATTCCCCAGTCCCCTCCCCCATCCGCCCACCTCCAGAATTTCATCACTGCATATTGTGCCTCTAGCTCAGAGGAACCAGAAACGTGTCTGTTTTTGGTAAATAACTGCATGAAATTCCCCACCCTTGTCGGGAATCTTAAGGGGGAGACCCAGATGTGCTCTCCTATGTGAATTGCTCCCTCCAGCCCCAAAATAGCTTGACTCTAGATCTCAACCAGCAGCCAACAACAATAATAGTTGAAGTGCACGGAGCAGTTAACACAGATCAGATGCTTTGCACGATTATCTTATTGAATCTTTAAAACAACCCTGTGTTTTAAAGGCTTTAAATACCTTCATTATACAGAAGAGGAAACCAAGGCTCAGAGAGGTTAAAGGACTGGTCACAGTTATATTGACTTGTGTCTTAGAGGCAAAGGTAGATTTTGAATCCAGGCAATTTTGCCTCTTGAACTTATACTCTTTATACCATATAATCTGCTAGGACATGAGACAGAGTGACCTGAGGACAGAGTGATCCTAGACAGGGTATATTATACACACACAGACAACACTGCCTTCCAGGGACCATCTGGGTTCAGCTGTACAGGTATTCATTGGGGCTCTGCTGTGCCTCAGCTCTGGGCCAGACTCTTCTGATCTGGGCAGGAACCTAGAAGTTTCATCCCCACCCATCATCTGCAGCCCCTGCTGGGCTCACCCCAAGGGCCCTGAGGCTGCCCAGAGTCCTTGGACCAGCTCCAGTGTTCACTGATGCTTTACAGTCTTGAGAGGCCCACCCTTTTCAGCACATTGCCGCACAGATACACGAACACACATTACCCTAGAGTCAGCCTCCATTCATCTAAAACCACTTTCCCCTTTCACTGCAGTAGGACAAGGTCCTTCATTGAGCCCAACCCTTGGGGCTCTTCTGTCATGTCCCCTGGCAGTACCAGAGGAGAAACTGTGTCCCTTAGCCCTGGAGTCCTGGCAGTACTCTGGGGGTGGGGGAGGGACTAGACAAGGCTTTTCTCTGTCCCAGATGCCTCCAGCTACCCTGTAAGGCCTAAACAACAGGAACTGAGAGCATCAGGGTAGGGCTAAAGGGGTAGGCCAACTGTGCTGGAGGAGAAGGGAGAAAATCATCTATCACTGAGTCACATACTGAGTGTTTACTATGGGCACACTCTGTCAGGTGCTTTATGTGGATTGTCTTCCCTAAATCCTCTTAGCAGCCCTGTGACCCCTCTTTTACAGAGGAGGAAGCACGTTGTCCCAGCATCTGTACCACACAGCTGGGGTGCAAGCCCTTGACTTTCTGTCCCTCATCTTCAATCACTGTATTTCTTCTTCCTCCTCATCAGGAACTGAAAACTTAGGGACTTAGTCAAGGAGATAGAGTGCCAGGGTGTTCCTTTCCCTGTGATCCAGTGCCATATGGAGGTGGGAGAACTCAAACAGTGAAGACTCCCTGAAGTCAGGAAGACTTGTCCCACCTTGAAAAGATCTTTCGATATGGAGATGACCTAAGAGAACGCTTCATGGTCATGGGGAGCTAGTTCAGGAGATTAAAGATGGAGGGGATGAGGTTTCCTGGCCTTGTGTGCCAGGTCCTGAAAGGGATCTGGAAAGCCAGGAATAAGGGGAAGAAGAAGATAATGGCATTGGAGAGATATACTAGAGGGTTATGGGATTATGCATTAGTACTGTTATTGTGTAGTTAGTTCTATTTTGGCCAGTTCTGTGGATAAACATGAACTGATGACTCTGAATAAATGGATGAACCCTTGAGCACTTTAACAGCTTAGGGTAGAAAGGCCAGGCAAGAAAAGGTGCACTGATATGGCTAGGAGTTTGGCCTTGTATGTGTTTTGTTTTCTTAGAGCTACAAATGTAAGAATTAAAAGTTCATGTGAATTCCCAAGCCACAGATTTCCAAACACATCATTAAGAGAAATAAATGTGTATAAAAAAGATTTTTCTCAGGTTTTTATGCCATGTTCCCAGTGGCCAGGTGTCCAGCCTGTACTGTGGGCAGAGGTGACGAGAAATGCTTAGAGTATTAAGCCTTAAGGTTATTGAGTTGAGACACCGTTGGAGGCAGAGGGACCTAGATCAGGGCTCACTTGAAATCCAGATGCCTGAAATTCTGAGGCTCTCCTGTATATGCCCATTCCTAGCCTGGTCTGGGAATTAGCTTATCCTTTGAGAATCTTTGTGGGTATTCGAAAAGAAGAAGCTTGTGTAAGGTATAACCACCATGGTGTTAGGAATGACAGCTGATGTTTACTGAGGACTTATTTCACGTCCTGCTTTGTGCTGTGGTCTAAATTCATAGCAACCATGCCAGGTAGGAATGATTCTAAGTCTCTGTTTAAGCTAGAGAAAGTAGAGCTCTCTGCAGTGATCACGTTTATATCAGTAAGTAGTAGGAGAGGAGGAACATGGGCCACATCACTACCTGTTCTTTTTCATCACTCACCTCTCTGGGGTTCTAGCTCCATTCAGCTCCTTTGTGCCTTTCTGAGACCTTACCATTAGCCCAATAACTCACCTCTCAGAACTCCCTTGTTTATTGTTGGAAGATCGTCACTGGATGCAGGTATGAGCTCAGTTGCCCAAGAGTGAAGACAGAGTTGATCCTGATCATTGTCTTTTTTTCTCAAGTGTTGATATTCTTTGTCCTTTTTTCTTTCCCTGTCAGCATTACCTGCCATCCTCCACTCCATTGAGCTAGTCGTGGAAGTGATAACAAGGTTTTCAAGGAGGGACAGTCAGTCCTGTAACAGTTCCTTCCGAAGGCCTCCTTTGTGGGGCTAGCTTGGGGCCTTATTCTCTGGGAGCTCACTTCTGAGAACAAGGAAGCCTCACTCATCTTCACAGGACAGATAGGCCCTCAGGCTATGGGTTGGTATAGAAAGGAGACATCACCAGATCCCCAAGGTGTGGAGTAGCCAGGGAAGACGTCCTGAAGAAGGACAGGTTTAGGCAATCCATAAAAGACTCATAATTTGGATAGGAGGAAGAAGACTGTTGCAGACTAAAACCTTGATTCTCAGCCTGAGTGTGGAAGTTTGGATAAATATGGCATTTAGAGAGCTCCAGGGAAGATGGGGTATCCTAAACCAAGTCTTTATCTGGAAGAATGCCCTAGAAATGAAGGTGATGTTGGGCTAGGAGCTCTTGAACTTGAGTCTATTGGTTGCCATTATAAGCTTCAGGTCAGGAACATGATATCCTGGTATGCTTTAGGAAGATAAATCCATCTGGTATATGGAATGAACTGGAAGGGTAGAATCTACTAGAGGCTGATTGCAGTTTAAAAAGCAGCCATCAGCATTTATTAGATATGTTCTGTATGCCAGGCCACATTCCATTTTTTATTAACTCATTGAATCTCAGAGCAACGTTGTGAATTTGGTACTAAGTTTTTCAAGTGAGGAAATCAGTGCTCTGTGAAGTTCAAGTGACTTTTCTAAGGTCAAGCTAGTAAGTTGGGGGAGTCCAGACCATCTGATTCCCAAGCCCAAGCTTTTTTTTTTTTTGGCTGCACTACACAGCATGTGCCTGGAGAATCTCAGGGACGGGGGAGCCGTCTATGGGGTCACACAGAGTCAGACACAACTGAAGTGACTTAGCCGCAGCAGCAGCTCACAGCATGTGAGATTTTAGTTCCCCGACCAGGGACTGAACCCTGCCCCTCTGCACTGGACTGCCAGGGAAGTCCTGAGCCCAAGCTTTTAACCAATATATTCTGTTGTCCTCCAAGTCAGGATGAAGGCTGTTTTGACAGGGGAAAGAGGGTAGAGGCCATGAAGGTAAGGAGTAGGAATATAGCAAGAACAGCAGGCCTGGAGATAGCAGGAGGGACTCAGGTTCCGGAGTGGCATGTTTGGCTGATTAGGAGCCATAGCAGGTTTCTGAGAGTAGGAGTGATGAAACCGGAAAAAAGAAAATTACCATGGAAGCAGGCAGAGTATGTTAGATATCACCTATATGAGGGACAAGATTGGAGTCATGAAAGGAGAAGGGAAGTGAGATTGGAGCTGAGGGAATGGACTATAGACACCTTTCCTGGTTTTATAGGGGGTCCCCCACCCTGGCTGCCCTGACATTCCCTCTTGTCCCCTCTGCAGCCATTGTCAGCCAGTGGCAGCAGGAGTCCAAAGAGAAGGTGGTGTCCCTCCTGCTGTCCCACCTACCCCTGCTTCAGCCGGGCAACACGGAGGCCAAGTCAGAGTACATGAGGCTGCTGCAGAAAGTGCTGGCCTACTCAATCGAGAGCAATGCCTTCATCGAGGAGAGCCGCCAGCTGCTTTCCTATGCCCTCATCCACCCAGCCACCACACTGGAGGACCGCAATGCACTGGCCCTCTGGCTCAGCCACTTGGAAGAGCGGCTAGCTAGCGGCTTTCGCACCCGACCTGAGCCCACCTACCACTCTCGCCAGGGCTCGGATGAGTGGGGTGGCCCTGCAGAGCTGGGCCCTGGGGATGCAGGGCCTGCCTGGCAGGACAAGCCACCCCGGGAAAATGGACATGTGCCCTTCCACCCACCCAGCTCAGTGCCGCCAGCCATCAACAGTATTGGGAGCAACGCAAATGCAGGTGAGGAGGTGGGAGTTCCTGGGAGGCCATACCTACTTGAAAAGGGTCAGATTGGGCTCTCTCTTCACTCACTCTGTCCCTGAGCAAGTCACATAACCAGCCTCTCTGGGCCTGTGAGTCAGTGTAGAGGTTGTGAACTGGCATTCCCAGAGCCATTTCTGACATGCCAACATGCTTTATTGAGCCAAAACTCAACAAAACTTTGGTTTTATTTTGTTACATTTTAAAATAAATCAGCAATGTAAGGAATTTTCCCCTAAAAATCCAGATTTCAGCTTTTCTTAAAAAATCAAACAATCAGGCAAATCAAGGCCTGTGGTCTGGTGGCAGTCATAAGATGGAGTTAAATATTGGTTACCACCTTTAGACCCTACATGTGTCCCAGTAGGCCTCTGCCACAACCATCTGACTTTGGGCACGTGCGATAACTGCCTGACCTCTGAAAGCATTGAGTTAATGACCATAATTTGAAGTTCTTTCTAGCTCAGACATTCTGGATTTTTGTATCTGGCTCCAGCTTACCAGACTCATTTCTGAGAAGTGTATGTTTGTAAGCCTGTTCATATAAGATGTAACTCATACTGCAAGGCATTAGTAATAGTAGGTAACATTGTTTAGCATTGACTGTGCTAGGTGCTCTATTTTTAAAAGCATTTTGCAGGCATGGTCTCCTTCAGTCTTCATCACAACAGTATCATTAGCCCCATTCTGCAGATGAAGGCACGAGACGCAAAGAGATGAAGTCTTGTATTCAAGGCCACAAAGCAAGTAGTGAAACTGGCCAAGGTTTAGACCAGGCAGCCTGATACCAGTGCTTGCCTCTGACGCTATGCTATCCTCCAACTAAGTGGTCTCAAAATGACTCTCCTAGTTAGTACCTCCAGAGGCTGGGGTGAGCAGGAGGGACTGGTATTCCAGTCAGGTTTTTGTGTTTGTTTGTTTGTTTTTTTAATTTTTATTAGAGTATAGTTGCTTTCTGGTTTTTAAAGTGTTAGTTGAAATGAACAGGATAAGAGAGATTGACATTTCCAAGGATTGATGAAGTGATAGTCATGTGACCTGACTCAAGGCAAGAAGTTGCCAAGATTTAACCTCAAGATGCCGGGTGCCTTTTGCAAGCCCTGGTTAAAGCAGGCCAGGTGAGGGCTACAATAAAAACATTGCCTGTGCCAGGGGCAGGGTGAACCTTGGGTCTTTGGTACCGAGCTGTACGGCGCCTAGTATGTATCAGTTACCCCTGAGCCTCTTTATTCCCCAGTTGAATATGGATATCCTGGTCACCTGCTTCCCTCCCAAGTGTTGGCAAGAATTGGGGAAGATAGAGGGATAGAGGGGGATTTCCGGAAGCTCTAGCAACAGCCCAAGGTGTCTTGAACCTTTTTCCCAGTCTCAGAGCATGACAGTTTCTGTGTCCAACTTAGGAGGGTTTATTGATAATTCTAGCTAAAATATATTCAACGTTTAGTCTTTGCCAGGAGCTGTTCTGAGAACTTTATACTTAAAAATTCATTGGCTGAGTCACAGAAAAGTCACTTGTCCAAGGTGGTGTAGCCAGAATTTAAATCCCAGCAGTCTGGCTATACAGCTCATATTCTTTATTACTGTGCTACACCGCCCTCACCTAAAAGTGACCCTCCCGAAGATGCTCATCAAGGGGAGGGGTCATCCATGCAGGGTGCCCATACTTGCAGCAACTTTAAAAGACCAGACTGGAACAATGTTGGATAGGGGATTTGAACCAGAAGAGAAATTGGACATTCCAAGTAGAGGGCATAGCATGGATTGAAGGTATAGGGATGTCAAATTGGAGGGAACGATATGTAGACGGGTCTGGCAAGGATGGAGAGGTGCAGGGATTTAACTGAGTAATAGCCGTAGCAAATACTCATGTTTACCATGGGCCTGCCTCTGTACCAAAAACTTCACATGAAAGTGGAAACAGAGGAGGAAATGAAGTGACTTGCCCAGGATCGTGAAGTTAATAGGTGGCTGAGCCAGAATTTGAACTCAGGTCTGTCTTGACTCTCAGATTTCAGTATGTTAGGGTCACATTTGGGGGCAAGGGCAGGGGGGCTTGAAGGATAAGATGAAGCTTTTCAATTTAAGGCAATTGCAGGAAACAGGAAGTCATTAAAATATTTTTGAGTGGGGAGCAAGGATTGGCCTGTAAGGGCAGGCAGGGTGGGTTTGGGGTTCTGCCAAGGACAGACCAGGGTTTCTTGGAGAGTGCGAGGCCCTGGATATCTGGCCAGCATTCCTGTTTTTATAGTTCTCATGCTGTGGCCAGCCTCCACCCTAGTGCGGGGCCAAGCAGGGCTTCTCAGGAACTGCACAATCGTTCCAATCAGGATAATTTCCTGTCCTCTCAGCCTCGCCTGCCCCCTTCTTGGTTGAGAGGGGAGAAAGGAGGAAGCCAGGGGCACCAGGACAAGCCAAAAAAAAAGCCCTGCGTTAAGGGTTCTCCAGCCCCCCGCGCCCAGAGGATGACATCTATTACAAGTCCAGAGGCTTTGGAGGAGCCCGGTGCAGAGGATCCCAGAGGTCACAGATAGTGGGTGGAGGGTAGCCTTCATGGGTGGGGTCAGTGCACTGCCCTCTCCCTCAGGTGACTTCCTGGTTAGGAACGTAGATAACTGTCACAGAAGAGGGAAGGTGCTTTGGGGGCCTGTACTAGGCTGGGTGTCCTGAATCTGGGTGTCAGTGAGGCACTCATAGAAAACCCAGCCGTTCCATCAGAAATGAGGCTAGGGTTCTTCTGTCTCTGCCTCCTAACTCTTTGTGGGAACTGGGGTGAAGGACTTCTGTTCCCTAGACCTTGATGGTCTCACCTACCCAGCATGAGGCTTTTTGGCTTTGTTTTCTTTTCCTTGTTGACTTGGGGTACTTTTCCTGTGTCAAGCTCAGAGGCCCCCTTTGCACGCTTAGGATGATGGGTGCCCTCCTTTTGGAGTCATTGAATTTTCAGGCATTCCTGTGTCTTGGCCTGTCTTGGGGATGCAGAAATGGTTGGGCAGGCTTGCCGCCATCCTACACAAGCCCAGATTCCAGTGGGAGGCAGCCTAGGGAAGGGACAGGAGGGCTGGACTTGAGATAGCACCACAGGGGCTCAGGGCACACAGAGGAGACAGTTGCAGAAGAGGGGACAGTTGAGCCAGGAATGAAGGCCAAAGTGGCTGGCAGTTAAGGGTAGGTGACTGGTGAGCTAGGGGAAGGGAGTAGCATGCATAAAGGTCTGGAAGCGCGTGGGAACCTGCCTTGTCCTTAGACTGGTTAAAAACCAAATTGGATCTATTTTCCTATCCCAGGAATGGGATGGATGGAGGATATGAAACATCCGGTGAATGAGGGCCTGGATTCACCCTTGTTTGGGCTCAGAACAAGAAAACATCCTTTGGGAGGTGCTGAAGCCCAATAATAGATGTTGAGGAAGCAGTTTATGTACCTCATTCACTTACTTTACACATAATTGTGCAGAACCTCCTCTAGTAGAACCCCCCTGTAATTACTGAGTTTAATTAATAATGTTTAAGACAGGATGGGGCCCTGTTGTCACAGGTCTTGAAGCAGGGGATACAGTTATAAACAAGTGAACAGATAATTAGATAAGGTCATTTAAAGTTGTGATCGGTGCTATGAGAAAGACAGGACATAGTAATATGATAGGAGGTTGGTGAGGAGGAGCTACTTCTGACTGAGGGCTCAGGAAAGCCTCCGAAGAAGTGATGCTTTTTTTGAGAGGAGACCTGGAGGAGTCAGCTGCCAAGATCAGGAGAACAAGGAGGAGGAGCAAGCTCAGAAGTCCTGAAGCTGAAAACAAGCTCCACTGTTCCAGGAACAAATTGAGGGCAGGGGTGCGGCAAAGGCTAGAAAAACTTGAACCAGAGGGATGAGTTATGAGAGATGAGACCTCAGAGATGAGCAGGGCCAAGGTCCTGCAAGGCCTTATAGGTGTTGGGAGGAGGGTTTGAATTTTATTCTTCTTGTAAAGGGAAGCTACAGGTAGGATTTAATCAGGGACTAAGTGGGTCAGATTTGCATTTAAAGGAAGATCAGTGTGGCTGTTGTGAGTTGAATAGACCGTAGAGGGTGAAGATGAAGGCAAGAAATTTTGTGAGAAGGCTGTGATGGCAATTCCAGCTAAGGACTCCAGTGACTTAGCCCAGGGTGCTAGCAGAGAAAGTGGAGCAGTTCAGAGAAGTGGCTGACAGCTTGCCGATGGGTTGGGTAGGTAGGGGAATGAGGGAACTAGCAGTAGCTGGTAGGCAGTTCCCCTCAGACCCCAGGGTCCTTTCCCCTTGTTGGGTTCCGAGGCTGAGCTGCCATCCATGGCACTGACCAGGGGAACATGGTCTCCTGTGGTCAGATTCCCAGTCCTGACCTCTTGTCTCTCTCCCACCCCGGCCAGGTCTCCCCTGCCAAATCCACCCCAGCCCGCTGAAGCGCTCCATGTCGCTCATCCCCACGAGCCCCCAGGCCCCTGGTGAGTGGCCGAGTCCAGAGGAGCTTGGGGCCCGGGCTGTTTTCACCACGCCCGACCACGCACCCCTCTCACCCCAGAGCAGCGTGGCCTCCTCTGGCAGTGAGCAGACGGAGGAGCAGGGCTCCAGCCGGAACACTTTCCAAGAGGACGGCAGTGGCATGAAAGGTACAGTTGGGGAGACTAGCACTAGGACCTCCTCAAGAGGCTTGTGCAGAGCTTAAAAGGACAGAAAAGAGCTTGGAGCTGCCACCCCTCCCCACCCAATTCTTCCTCTTCCCACGCCCACCGCCCCCCAAGAAGGGGATACAGGTCTGAGGAAAGTGGACAGTCCCTGGTCTAAGGGCTCAAGACTGAGCAGAGAGACCCCCACAAGTCCCAGCCTGATTAGGGAAAAGCCCTTGCACTCAGGCAGCCCAGTCTGACTAAGAAAGCTAGGACCTAGAGGTAACTGATGGAACAGAGGTTCCAGGAATACTTTTAAGGACATCAGAGGTTATCCTAGGACACGTCCAACCCAGCAACTCAGAAGGATAGGGTGTCCTGGCCAGGGAAGGCCACCTGGAAGGGTCTGGCTGAAAAGTAGCATATGGATCCTGGGCTTCTCCCTACCTCCTTCCAATGTCCTACAGCTTTTAAGGCTGCCTGTGATTGATGCCTGGTCCTTCCCCACAACTGTCACCAGGGCCAGATTCCTGACCTTATGCCCTCCCTTCTTTTCCACAGACGTGCCCTCGTGGCTCAAGAGCCTCCGCTTGCACAAGTACGCAGCCCTCTTCTCACAGATGAGCTATGAAGAGATGATGACACTGACTGAACAGCACTTGGAGTCTCAGGTGAAGCTGAGGGGACCATCAGGGCAAGGTTGAGGGCAGTACCATTTTGACATGACCCTTGCAGTCCAAGCCTCCTCTCTTTGGGCCTTGTTGGGGCACCTTGAGTACTTTAACCTCCCATTTCCAGCTTCCTGTCCCCTTCTGCCCCCTCCACAGAATGTCACCAAAGGTGCCCGCCACAAGATAGCCCTGAGCATCCAGAAGCTGCGCGAGAGGCAGAGCGTCCTCAAATCCCTGGAGAAGGTAAGGACCTGGTATCCCCATCTCCAAGGTCAGCTAACTGCCCAGTGGTGCTAATGGCTGAGGGCTCTGGGTCTACCTTACTGCCCATGTGGCCCCCCACCTCAGGATCTCCCCAACCCTAGGGATCCAGGCTCTGGGAATCAAGTGCAAGTCAGATCACAGGGCTCACTTGCTTGTGGCTAAGCTGAGAAGTTCTCCTCCCTGTCTGTCCTGGTCTGTGCCTCCGGAATCTTATCTGTTGACTCAACCCCTTCTCTTCCATTTCACTTTTCCATTTCTAACAACTCTTTCTGATAGAGCAGAGTGTCTCCCTGTGCACACGATCTCTCTTTACAGTTGGTTATTTCTTATCTGCACCCTATCCTTACATATCTGCATGATATGCATCCCTTTTCCTCTTTCCCTGCCACTTGCCTTCTGGTTTTTGCTCCCTTCAGTGTCTTAGTCCAAATCTGTGGGTTTGAATCTGTTTTCATCCTCAGTGGGACCCTGAGACCCCAGCATTAGCCCGCCTTCTCCAGATCTCCATGGCACTCCACCTTGAAGTGGGGAAGAGGGACTATGTACATACAAATGTGTGTGTATGTGTGTGTGCACACTCCGGCAGCACCTTTACCTGCCTTCTCTGTGTGGTGGAACCCAGGGTCCTGCCAGCTCTTTGCAGGGGCTGTTTGACCCCATACGCGTAGTCATTCTGCAGAGCTGTAGGGACTGGCATGTGACCCAGGCTGTGTCTTCCCCACTCAGGATGTGCTGGAAGGCGGAAATCTGCGAAATGCTCTGCAGGAGCTGCAGCAGATCATCATCACCCCCATCAAGGCCTACAGTGTCCTCCAGGCCACTGTGGCCGCCACCGCCGCCACCACCTCTACTGCCAAGGATGGGGGCCGGGGGGAGCCACCGCTGCCAGGTGCTGAGCCTCCCCTGGCTCACCCTGGCACAGACAAGGGCAGTGAGACCAATGACCCTCCAGCTGCAGAGAGCTACCCCCCTCCACCAGCTCCGGCTCCCACTGATGGTAGTGAGCCAGCCCCTGCTCCCGTCGCTGATGGAGACATCCCCAGCCAGTTTACACGGGTGATGGGCAAAGGTGAGACCACCCAGGGCCCAGCAGGAAGTTCTGGGCCAGAGTACCAACTGAACCCAGGCATCAGGGGTCAAATCCAGTTTAAATGATGGGAGCGGAACTTTTCAAAGCACCCTGGGGACTAGAGCACTAAAGAAAGGGACTAAGACTAAGGATGACAAGGCCCCTTCCCTCTGGCATGTCCAGGCTGATGATGAGAGACAGCCCTTACCCTCAAAGCATCTCCAACCTGAGCAGAAGACGGGACATTATGTCAGTGGAAACTGCATACAGCAAAGAGTAAACAGATAAGGCGAATCCATTGGTTCTTTCAGAGGGGACTGAAGTCCACGGGATGGGTATCCTGATGCTCTTAATGGGCTCACCTTTTCCTAAGGCAGCACAGCGTAGGCAAGTTTACACCTGGGTCTGAATTCTTTTAGCTGTGTGACCTGAGGCAAGTGACTCAACCTCTCTGAGCCTCAGACTCGTCAGGCTAAAAATCCCTCCATTGATGAGACTATCACAAGACTTAAAAGGAGAAAAAGTATCATTGACTTCATATCTGCCATGTGCCAGGCAGTACGGTGGGCCCTTTATATATCCTCATAATAAGCCAGGTGCAATGCTTGGCATATAGCTAGTACTCATCCGGCATGAGTTTCCTGACCACCCTCTCATGGGCCAGGGGAGCTGGAACATGGCAGAGGGCATTCTGGGGGCTAACCTCCCGCCTTTTTCCATGTCCCTAAGTGTGCACCCAGCTGCTGGTGTCCCGACCAGATGAGGAGAACATCACCAGTTACCTCCAGCTCATCGAAAAGTGCCTGTCTCATGAGGTGAGGCCATCCCTAGGGCTCTCAGGAATGGAAAGGCTGCCCCCATCCTCTCAGATCAACACTCCTTATGTGTCCAACAGGGCCCCGTCTAACTGACTCCTGCCCACCTCTCCAGCCCCCATCCTTCCAGTGTTGGGTTCCGTGGATGCCCTGAGCTCCCATTCTCAGAGCCTTAGTACATAATAATTCTGGGGAGTAAGTCCCCCTCCCGCCTGCTGATCCCTCAGCTCTCAGTAAAACAGGATGCCTTCACTAGCCCCTCATAACATCAGGTTTCTTTTGCCTCCTGTGCTGCTTCCTCACAGCATTTATCACAGTTAAAACTTCTCATGTATCATCTCCCCAGCTAAATTGTAAGCTGTGTGAGCACAGGTCACCTCTGTATCCCAGCGTTGCCCAGCACAGGACAGGCAGTTGACAAATACTTGAGCGAATGGATAGAGGGCAGATCTGAAAGAAGCACACACACCTCTTTCATCTCCCCCAATTCTAGGCTTTCACGGAGACACAGAAGAAACGACTGCTGTCCTGGAAACAGCAAGTGCTGAAGCTCCTCCGGACCTTCCCGCGCAAAGCTGCACTAGAGATGCAGAACTACAGGCAGCAGAAAGGGTAGGCGGGCGGCCAGGGCACAGGGACCTTCCTTTTGTAGGCCCTTATTGTTTGACAGATAGTGCTTAGAAGGGTGATTGCATCCTGGGCTGGGAGTCCAATTGTTCTCATTCAATAACTGAGTGGCCTTATATAAGTCACCCAGTGAGGACTTTCCCATTAGAAAGTCAGGTGGTGCCTGATTTTCCATTAGAATAGAGTGCTGAGCTAGCAGAATCAGTACCCATCTCGATAGCTGGCCCCTTGCCTGTCCCTTGTTCTCCTTACCTATGTGCAGCAGGCTCTGAAGTCGCTTCTCACCCCAAACAACAGAAATATCACACTTGAGAACTGAAGTTAGGACTGCTTTGAGTGGGTTTGAGGAAACCTTTGGACTCTCTCCATCTCCATCTTAGGAGTCCCCTTGGGGCAGAAGGAGACAGAATTACAGTGCAAGGACTTGGACAGGGAATCCCTGCTCATGCAGGTCTATGTTCTGTCCTACCACAGGGGTTGTGGTGGGTGAGAGGAAGAGTTAAACAGATGGGCCCATACACCTAAACTGATACCCTGCCTTCTGCTCTCTCACAGCTGGGCGTTTGGCTCGAACTCACTCCCCATAGCTGGTTCTGTGGGGATGGGGGTGGCCCGGCGGACCCAGCGGCAGTTCCCAATGCCTCCCCGGGCCCTTCCGCCTGGCAGAATGGGCCTTCTGAGCCCTTCGGGCATTGGGGGCATCTCCCCTCGACATGCCCTCACCAGCCCCAGCCTTGGGGGCCAGGGCCGACAGGTGAGCCAGTTGGAAGCAAAGAGCCTGGCACTTCTGGGGTTGGGGTGGTGGTGCCTGTGATGTGTGTGTCCATATGTTTGCGTCCAGGTGGGCCCAGCTTAGTGGGGAGGGGACTCCTGTCAACTCCGCCACTCTTGGGTCTGGGCCTTTGCCCTACCCACCCACTGCTTTCTCTCTTCCCATGCCCCATGCAGAACCTGTGGTTCGCCAACCCTGGAGGCAGCAACAGTATGCCCAGCCAGAGCCGCAGCTCTGTGCAGCGCACCCACTCGCTCCCAGTCCACTCGTCACCCCAGGCCATTCTCATGTTCCCTCCAGGTAAGGTGCCCACCCTTAGAACTCTGCCTCAACACTACCCTTAGCTGGCCTTTCTTTTCTCTTCTGGGTCTTAGACACACTATCCCTTGCATATGTTTGTTCTCTTTCTCTCCCCCTCTCCCCATCTTCTCTCACTCCTTACCCCCACCCACCCCCCATCTTTATCTCTCTCCCTCCCAGTGTCATAATCTTAGTGCTCATACTGGTGTCTGTCTGCATCTTTTTCGAGGACTGTTAAGTACTCAGTTTGAAAGGAGTGGAGGGGATGAGACAGAGCGGCCAGGTTTCTGTAGAAGGGAGTCCTGCCTATCAGTCCACTAGTGTTCTTTCAGAAGCCAGAGGGCCAAGCAGGAACCTGTAGACTTCGGCTCTTTGAACAGGTTCTACCCTAAGGGCTGTCTTCCCTCTGCTTACAGATCAGTCTAGAGATGGGAAATCAGAAGGAGGGCAAAGCAGGCAAAAGAGAGGTTAGAGATGCGCTAGTCTATGGGGTCGCACAGAGTCGGACACGACTGAAGTGACTTAGCAGCAGCAGCAGCCCTGCCTTGCTCAGCAAGTCAAGGGTGACTCCCCTGTGCTGCTAGGCACTGAGGCTGCAGAAGCAGAGAAGGCTGGTCTGAAAAGGGCTGCCTCTAGAGAGAGCTTAGATTTGCTTGTGACCCCAAACTCTTTATGTCACAAAGAATTCTTTTCTGAGATGATGTGAGAGGCAGGAGACCCCATTTTTCCTGTTTATCCTAGCACAGGGCTTGGCACATGGTAAGCATCTGTAAACACTATTAAATGACAGGATGGCTGAACTGCAGGAGTGAAAAATGAGACCAGTTCTTTCACCAGTATGCTGTGTGTCAGACAGCTTTCCTGCACTGTTCAGTCAAATCCTCCCAGCTGCACATGTGATGGCACTGATATTCCCATCTTATTAGTCATGAATCTGAGTCTCAGAGAGGTCAACTTTTATTTTATTATTAAGGAGAGACAATTAGATGGTCCGACATGGTTTGTGGATTTATAGGGGACATCATGAGAGGTGAGGCTGGAAGGTGAAAGAGCAGGGTCTTGTGAACCCGGGTAAAAAGCTCAGAGTTCCTCTAGAAGCAGTAAGGAACCCAGAAAGGCTTTTAAGCAGTGAGTGGTGTTAGGTCTGCCCAGTACCAAGGGTGTGTATGTCCTACAGGCTTTGTGTCTGTTTCTTGCCTCTCCTTCTCGTCCCCCTCAGCCTCTCCACGCCAGCCTCTGTCTTCGTGACTCTACCCTTCACCCCAGTCCAGTCCTTACTGCTTCTTTTCTCCTCTCTCCCACCCAGACTGCCCGGTCCCTGGGCCTGACCTGGAGATCAATCCCACTCTGGAGTCTCTATGTCTGAGCATGACAGAACACGCCTTGGGTGGTGAGCATTTCCTCTTTCCCTGACCCAGCTCCCACCTACCCAGCAGCGTCTCCACCTCTGAACTGAGCAACTCAGAGTCATCCTGAGGGGTCCCTAGGGGAGGCTGGACTCCAGGGAGGACCTGACTGGGATGACAGGCTACCTGAGCACCTTTTCTTGGGCCTCCCGCCAGCTCCTGATCTTCCTCCCTTCCTCCCTTTCTTACCACAGATGGGACAGACAAAACCTCCACCATCTGACGGGACCCACAGCCCAGCGCACCCATAGGCTCCCCGGGCGGCGGGCGGGGGCCAACCCCCAACGGGCTTCTCCGCGACAGCGAGAGGGTGGGCTGGCTCAGCTATACATTCTAATATTTTTCTACTCTCTCACCCTTTTAACTTTTGTTTAACATTGGCACATGCCTTGCTCACTCCCAGGCCCGTCGAGGGATCTCTGCTGAGGCCCGGGGAGGTAGGGGGCAGCCAGGATAAAGGGGGCAGGGACTGGCCAGCCTGCCTGCCCCCTCCTTCACCCCCCACCTGGCCCTGTCCCACCCCTGCCTCCTCTAGACTGCCGGCCACCTGCCCCTCCCAGGAAAAAGTCTCCCCCAGACTCACTGACCCACTCTCTTGTGGGGCCTGCTCAGAACTATCTGACATTTGGGGAGAGATGAGTGGGGTAGATTATCTGCTCTCCTGAATGTTATTTGAGAGGAGCTGAGGAGATAAAAGGCGGGTGAGGAGAGGAGCGTGTCTGTCTGCCTGTCTCTCTCCCCCTCTCCCTCACCTCCTTACACCTTCTTCCCCATTCCCATCATTCCCCAAGGACAGGAGCCACCCTCCTCTCACTCACTTCCTTTTGCCCTGTTTATCAGAGGTTCTCTGCAATTAATTTCTTAGGTCTATTTAAGATACATATTTATATAGTTCTTAACGGTTTCTCTCTGATCATTCCCTCTCATTTTTAGAATCCTCAGGCCTCTCTCTGAGCCAAGAAAGTGGCAGGGGGAGCCTGAATTTTACGAGGGGAGAGGGCAGAGCCCCCTCCTCCACACCCCCTAGCCCTTCCCCACCCCACCCCTAGCCCTGGCTCCGCAGATGCAGAGGTCAAAGGCTGGGAGCCAGGGCAGCCAGTGAGG
The DNA here is from genome assembly GCA_006410635.1 of Cephalophus harveyi. Lineage (NCBI taxonomy): Eukaryota > Metazoa > Chordata > Mammalia > Artiodactyla > Bovidae > Cephalophus > Cephalophus harveyi. The sequence goes on along the minus strand of SJYT01007029.1, from coordinate 235,410 downwards.
TCAGGAAGTCTGTTGCCTTAACTTCTCCTACCCCCACCAACACAAATTCTTCTCCACTCCCAAGTCTAGCTGCTGAAAGACTTGGGGGTAAAGAATAAGGGAAAGGGGATGGTTTTTGGTTTCCTTCCCCACCCCTATCTCCTTTTCTTTTACCCTTCCCCCACCCCACCCCCTCATTGTCATGACCTCACTTAAGTGGAACACTATATATCATAACCCAGAGGTTCGTCCCAGCCCCAGAATCATACCAATCTCTGTTCTTACTGAGGGGTTGTGCTGGGGCCCAGTTGGAGGGAGGGGATTTGGGGGTTCAGGCTATGGGGAAGCCAGGGTCCCCTCTTCCAACGCCATCCCCTCAACGCTCCCCCCCCCCCACTGGGACAGTCTCAAGCTTTTCACACCGAAAAGGAAAAAATGTTATTTTTAGATACATTTTATGAATAACTTTTGTTATGAATATGGCTGGTAACCATTGTGTATGTTATTAAAGATAACAAAATGTTGGGAAAAAACAAAAAACCAAAAAAAAAAAATTTTAAACCACCACCCTCCCTGCACTCACCCACCCATTCCCCAGTCCTTCTTGCCTCTGCCTTCCTGGTCTGGACCTCCCTCAACTCTGACCCAGGGTTGGGGAGGAAGCCAGGGGGTGGGGTGGCCCTGGGGACCTGCTCTAGGTCCCTACCTCCTCTCCCAGTGCCGGGCTGGGTGGGGTGTCAGGTTTATTTATGTACCTCTTGCACACTCATCAACCTATGCAAGTCCCCCATCCCGGCCCCTCCATGTTTCTGTGCCTTTGCTCATTCCCCTCCAACTCCCAGGGCTTCTCCAATCCTCCTCCTAGCCCGGGGAAGTGGGATGGACAGGGGCCACCTCGTTTTTTGGAATCAGCAGGGTGTCCCTCTTAAGAGACCCTCACCTCCTCCCAGCCAGTCCTGTCTTGTTCACTACCCATCAGGGTGAGCTGGGTCTGCCTGGCACTGGGAGGCGGTGAGGGACACCCCCTACGTAATGGGAGGCAAGAGCTGCCCCCTTCCCCCCACCTGTCAGCAGAGTGTGCAGGACGCAGGCGGCCCCACTCTGATGGGCAGGATCCTGACCCACTCCTGCCCCTCCCCAGCCCCCACTCCTCCACCATGATTTCACCCTCCCTTCTATTCCCAGCCCCACTGGCAGAATCAGCTTTGAGTAACTGTACAGTTTTTCTCGCTGTTGGAGAAGACTTATTTGATGGAGTTTCACTTGTTTAATGGTCTGGGCTTATTTTGGAAAAAAAAAAAAAAAGAACAAACAAACAAAAAGGATTCTGATCTTTGTTATGCTAAATTTCCTGGAAAACCTAGTGACCCTGCCTTTGTGGCCTTTGGTTTTGTGCCTTAAGCCCCTGGGGTGGTTAGGGGGGTTCTGCTTGGAGCAGGCAGAATGAGACCATGGTGCCTGGGAGGGGAAGTAAAGAGAAGCTGGCTTTATTAACAGCAAAGGTTTGGAGGAGACGAAAACAAAGCAATAGGCTCAGAGACCACTCGAAAAGTGCCTTCCTGCACAAAATAACTATCTGCGCCACAGCTGAAAGCTCTGGGACTCAGTCACTGTCACTGTCAGCTTCACTGGAATCAGAAGCTGCAGCTTCACTGCCATCCTCCTGAGCAGAATGCTCGCTGCCACTGGGGAAGGGACTGGCGCTCCGGCTGTGGCTCCGGCTCCGCTGGCCACCCCCATCACTGCCACTGTCTGAGTCATTGTCACTGCCACGAGCCCGTCCTCTGTCCTCATCATCAGAGTCAGCGTCATCCTCCGAATCAGCATCACTGCCGAAGATCTCCTCTTTGTCTCTGGCGGCCCGGGCCTCATCCTCACTGCTTTCATCCTCGCCGCTGCCACTCTTGTCACTCGCTTCATCCCTGTCACCCTCCTCCCGTTCACTCTCACTGCCAGAGCGCTCATCCTCGCTGCCTTCCTTCTCACTGCTGCTGCCCTTCTCTCGTTCCTCATCTGCAAGGGAGCGAGAAGTGAGACCCAAGTTCCCCACCAGATGTGTATAAGAGACAGCAGCTATACATTCTAATATTTTAGAGTTCGGTCTGTCCAGCTTTACCTGAGGCCCCAGCTTCTTTCTCTTCCGTCTCCATTTCCTCCTCTTCTTCCTCTTCGGGTTCATGGTTCTCCAGCTGAGCCTTCCGTGCCTCCTGGAAGCAGGACAGTTAAGGGGAAGGAGAAGGTTTAATCTGGTTCCTGTGCCACTCCACCAACTACCACCCTCCCCATGGGAGACTGGGGTCAGTGGTGCTTGTTACCTGGGCTTCTAATTCCTTCTCATTCATGTCCCGGTGTTTGACCACAAGCAGGGCATTGGTACCTGACTGAACCCCGGCCTTGGCTCGGCGCTTACTCAGGCGAACCCTGCATTGGTAGAATTGGGGAAAAGTACATGAGATTGAGTTAAAGACCCCTGTGGAGAATCTGGTCTAACTTGGTTTTTACTCATTTATGTCTAGCCCAGAAAAGACCAGAATAAATACAGACTGAATAAGGGAAACTAAATTTGGGGTAGGGGACAGGCAAGAAAAAAAAGGAGCCCCTGGTGGCTCAGATGGTAAAGAGTCTGCCTGCAGTGCGGGAGACCTGAAGTTCGATCCCTGTGTCGGGAAGATCCCCTGGAGAAGGAAATGGCAACCCACTCCAGTATTCTGGCCTGGAGAATCCCATNAAGGGAAACTAAATTTGGGGTAGGGGACAGGCAAGAAAAAAAAGGAGCCCCTGGTGGCTCAGATGGTAAAGAGTCTGCCTGCAGTGCGGGAGACCTGAAGTTCGATCCCTGTGTCGGGAAGATCCCCTGGAGAAGGAAATGGCAACCCACTCCAGTATTCTGGCCTGGAGAATCCCATGGATGCAGGAGCCTAGCAGGCTACAGTCCCTGGGGTAGTAAAGAGTCGGACATGACTGAGCAACTTCACTTTCACAGGCAAGAAAATAGATAGCTCCAAAGGTATCAGTTTGAGTGCCCTATACTTTACATATGTGTATATGTATGACCTTTACATAAACACATAAATGTATAAAGAAGTAGATTTTAATGTGAATTAGATACCAACACTCAAAAAGAGAATCTGGATTGCTGGCTTTTAGAAAATAAGATTCTGTGACTCCACTGGGCCTCTGATCCCCACTCCCACCCCTCCAAAATAGCAGCAGTGGGTTGGAGCCCTTTGTTGTGCTGGGTCACGGTGTTCCTTGAAGGTTGCCAAGGGCTCCAGGTCATCTAGACCCCAACAGCCTACTGTGCATTTTACATTTTTTGCCTGGCTTAATGGGATCAGAATTTGTGATTTCTGCTTTAAACAGAAACTCAAGGTCACTCTTTCCCAACCTTTACACCAAGGGTCCCAGCACAGCAATAAACTTGTAACCATCAGGGAAGTTTAGGGGTCATGTTTTTTGAACTTGGGTATCTAGCATTTCATTTATTTAAAACATTAATTTTAATTTTACATATTATTCCATATTTTGGCTATGTTTACAACTTAGTAGTCCTACCCTACATGAAAGCTCCAAGTATCTCCAGTATTAGATAGAGATCTTTCTTCTGGGTTCTTGTGTTAGAACCGGCTCCAGCTTTATAGGCTTCCACTCTTATAAATGCATGTGGCAAATCCCTAGATACAAATGACCTCCAAGGTGGCTCTTTTTGTACACCCCAAGATCCTGATTCTGAAGTACAAGCCCAAGCTAATCTGAGTCAGGTAGGATTGTGCTGAGTACCTGGTCTCCAATTCATTGTAGTAAACACCATCACCCTCTCGGAAGATAAAGAAGTAGTTTTCCTCATAGCCCTTGCTAGCCTTGTTCTTCACATTCCAGTTGTACTCTCGAGCAATCTTGTAGTCATACCTGAGGATGAAGGGGACAGGGTCAGCCCCATTTCTTCCCTATGAGGGAGAAAAGGAGACACTTCTCAATACCTAAAACATAACCCCAACCCATGTACACATCATCTGGTGCATAATCCATCTCCTCTTCCTGGTCCCGTTTTCGTTTCTTCAGTGTTTCCTCCACAGGCAGAAAGTAAGCCACAAACTGGTTCCCTTCCTCATCCATCATGCCCCTGTTTGAGGGGGAAAGAGGAGCAGTGAAGACTAAGGACAGAATCAGTGAAAAGCAGGCCGAGGTGGACAGCAGGGCCACTCACCTGATCATGGCCTGAGACATCATCTCCAGTGCAGCTGCACCACTTGTGTCCTTGGGGGCGGGGTCTGAGTCAAAGATTACCTGAGCGCAAGGGTTGATCCACATCTGGGGGATGGAGGCACTGGGGTTAGACTAGGACAGGCAGAGATGGCAGATCTGCCCCCTGCCCTGGATCTGACCTTAAAATCTGGAAAGACAGGCATGACCTCCACTGGTGTCACTCGGGGCTTGCTGTAATGCTGGGAGATCTGGCAGAGGGGAAAAAAAACAGGGTAAGAAAAAGTACAAAGTGCCCTGGAGCTGCAGCTTTATCCCCCCTTCCTCTATCCCAGTCCTTCAATTACAGATTTCTGGGCATCCTCAAAAGTCTTCTCAATAGCTGTGATCTGGCTATCCCTGTCTTTGTATATTTCCTCCTCAGTGAATTGCTGCTTCACAGAAACCCCAATCCTGGGGAGAAAGAAACATTTAGAGGTAACTGGACATACCTGAAATCTCCACCTTCCCTCCCTACCCACCATAACTTACTTGACCTCAGGCTTTTCATTGGAAATGCCATAACGGTTGAACTCAGTGGAGATGTACTCTGTCTTCCGCATCCATGGCACCACCTTCGCGTGCTGCTGGGATCTGGAGTGGGACAATCAGGCACCTCAGGACCCCACTGCCTTCCCATCAGCACCAGTCCTAAGTCCCCACTCAGCACCCCCTCACCTCTTGGAACTGGTGGGGGCCTGAATCTCCTCTTCCAGAAGCTTCTCATCAGCTGGGTCTAGGAGTACTAGAAGAAAGCAAGGTGAGAGGAGGACTCTGAGGGAGGCCCAGAGCTGGCCCTCGCTAGCCTAGAGCAGGCCCTCCCTGTCTCCCAACACACCATTGGGGTCGATGCGGTAGGTATCAGGGTTGATGAGGTCAATGGTAACTCCCAGGTCTGGCTCAGTCAAGAGATCATGTTTGTGCTGTTTTTCCAGGGAAGTTGCTTTGTACTGAACAAACCTGGGTAGGGAAAACATACCCATTATTCCTGATTCCAGCCTTAACCCTCACAGCCCAGCTTCCTAGAGGCTAAGGTACTCCAGGGAGGAGTTCAGAATGAAATAACCTCCATGTTGGAATCAGAAGACTAGCAGCTCTTTAGTGTAAAGAGACTTGGATACTGCTTGCTTCTTAACAGATACCTACGGTGCACCTACTATTACAGGTTAAGTACCATCCTGTGCCCTGAACCGTCAGAAAAAGCAGTCCTTACCCTCAAGGATCTCATATTCTGATGTGTTTCCCAAAGCCCCATTCTTAGTCTCACCTGTTCTGGTCGAAGGGATAGGTGATGAACTTCGGGTCGAAGGGGATGTCAGGGAGGCTATTGCAGTACTTGACTCGGCAGACCACTCCAGACCTGGGAACACAGTGGCTCAAAACCTGGCTCCTGCTGCCCCACCTCTGCGCCCAGCCCCACTTGGCCCACCCATCCTGGGGAAACACGATGGAGCTCACCTCTCAGGCAAAGTCCGGTGAGAATTGGGCCTGGTGGGTAAAAGAGAGACAATGACAAAAGATGGAAAGAGCAGGATTGACAGGAGAGCGAAGGGGGCTTTTCCAAGCTTTTAAAAGGGAAGAAGAGCGTGACAAATGATAATTCCTCTTGGGAGAGGTACCTCAAGTACTCTAACAGGGAGTCAAGTATACCTCTTAGAGACAGTGTCTCTAAATGTTTTTAAATCCCTTCTAAAGGACACGTCTTCAAATACTTTAATAATAGAGTCAAATAATTGTTTTGGGGGGAAAGGGGTCGCCAAACGCTTGACCGGAAGAATAAAAACTCAATCCTCAACAGCTTAATTCCAGAAATAGCAGGGAAGGTGTGGGGGGAGCTGGGGAACACCACGTCCGGGACCCGCCCCCCTGAACGGGTGTGCGCTCCGTGGCGACACGGGCAGACCTGGGGGGCTGGCAAGGTTGCAGACTGAGAAACCCGCCTGACCCTCTCATCTCGCTGACGCCCACCCAGACCTAGAGAGAAGCGGTACAGTAAGGTGGCGGAGTGCCTACCTGTGGCCATCCTCGCGCTGGGCCTGGGTCTGGATAGTGGGCGCCATGGCGATGAGGCGAGAGCAATCCTGACAAGAGCCTCACAGAGCCACGGCAAACGGCGTGGCGACTTCGGCGGGCGCCCAATCCCAGGCAGGGCTCGGGCTGGCACCGCTCTCCTCACGGATAGGGCCGGAGTGAGGTGGGCTGGTGAGAAGAGTTCCCGGAACACTGGAGTACTACGTAGTACTCAGGTGAACGCGCAAACAACGCCAAGGACTGCCCCACAGGTCCGTCTCCACCAACTGCCGCCAAGACTCTGAGGACCGCAGGTCGCCTCAGCCCGCTAGGTCTTCTGGGAAATAGAGTCTGATTCGATCCACGCCCGGATTGGCCAGCGACTGTGCAAAGGCCGGAGCGAGGCGAAAAGAGCCTCTTGTGATTGGTTTATCGATGTCTCATTGTAGCCGTCGGATTTGAGAGTCACGAGTTGGAGCGTGCGTTCTTTCCTCTCATTGATTGTCTTGTCTGGGAGGCGGAGCTAATCAGCAAACAGGGGCCCAGAGACGAAGACGCTAAAAAGAAACCGGGAAGACGCATTTGTGACGCACTTCCGGTGCGCGAGGCGAAGAAGATGGCTGCATCCCAACAGCAAGCTTCAGCGACTTCTTCTACCGCCAGTGTGTCGGGTCCAGGTTCAGCTGGTGGGTCGGGCCCCCAGCAGCAGCCACAACCACCAGCACAACTTGTGGGACCTGCCCAGAGCGGGCTTTTGCAGCAACAGCAACAGGACTTCGATCCTGTGCAGCGCTATAAGATGCTCATCCCGCAGCTGAAGGAGAGTCTACAGGTGATGGGTTGGGAGATTTGGCTTTCTGCCATCCGGGGGGTGGGCGGAGGGATTGTTTAGTCTGGGAGAGAGCAAAAGAAGCGTTAAGAAGGAAAGAGGAATGAGACTGTCTTCGTGTCGCCAAAGCGAAGTTCTGTGAATTGACAGTGTAAGGTGGGATCAGAGAGAATCTTAGAGTTTGAGACTGACCGGAATTCGCGTTGGAGGGAATTTAAAGAAAAAACCTAGCTCTGTACGTTAAAGCCTGAGGAAAGGACTAGCCTTGACTGACCGTGACTGGTGGGTGAGGGAGGACCCTAAGGTATGTCTAGGAAATTACTGGCAAGAGAAAGCGGGCCTCTGGAAAAATATAGATAGTAATTGCTGTAAAGGAATGGAAGTCGGAATTACTCTGCAGTGATAGGAGGAGAAGTAACAACTGAAGAGGAGGCCTGAGGTTGGCTGTATCTTAAGGAAGAGTGAAGATCTACCAAAAGTGTCCTCTTCTCTTTCTTCATCTCCCACATCATTTTTTTTCCTTACCGTCTTTAGACCTTGATGAAGGTTGCAGCCCAGAACCTGATTCAGAACACTAACATTGACAATGGGCAGTGAGTACGCTCCTTTCTCCAGGATGTCAATATCTCCATCCTAGTCTCAAAAAAACACCCCCCTTGTACCCTACCCATCCCTCCTTTCTCTTTATTTTGAAGCCTACTCCCTACCCCCTGGCCTTGCCCTTTTTGCCCCTTCTACTATCAACTGTCCCCTAGGTCTTGCTTTGGGTCTCCTGGGCCTATACCTCGTTTTCTGATGGATACTTGGTTGGGTAGTCACTTAGTCCCAGAGACTGGAAATCCATCTCCCACCTTCTTCTCCTGGACTGTAGAAAGAGCAGCGATGGACCCATACAGCGCTTTGACAAGTGTCTGGAAGAGTTCTATGCACTTTGTGACCAGCTAGAGCTCTGCCTGGTAAGGGGCCTCCTAGCCACCAGGTGATCACAACTACCTCAGTTCCTGTGCTTCAGGAACCTTCATTCAGTCAGTTGACACATGCTCACTGAGCGCCTCCTGTGGCCCAGACCTGTGTGGATACTGTACCTGATACTGGGGACAGAAAGTTGCCCAGTCCTTACCTTCACAGAGCTTCCAGTTCAGTGGGTGACAAATATATCCTCCAGCAGTGATAGCTCAGAGAGTCAGGGCTCTGACAGGAGAAGCTCAAGACATGGAAGACCATGAAGGGGGAAACTTGGGCAGAAGGCTCAGGGCTGGGATGTGGGGGTGAGGGGCAGGCAGAGGGGGCAAGGTTAAAATAAGGGGGCTATAGACGTCCAGAGATGGCACCTGACCCCACCTAGGGTGGGTCTAGGGAAGAAGTGGCTCAGGATAGACTACTAGTAGAGAGCACATCTGAGCCAAGGCTGGAACAAAAAGGGAAGAAGGGCAGAAGTTAGGAGGGCAGATGGCTCAGAGCACAGCCTTTTGAGTCAGAGGGACCACCAATCTCTACCTCTGAACCTTGGATTCCTCCTTTGGAAAATGGATTTGGGGGAAGGACTCTTTACATGCAAAATCTTGCATGTAAAGCATTTAACATGGTACTAGACAAGTGGCAAATGTTTTATCTTACAGCGTCATCATCATTTTGAACTGGATTTTAAAGGAAAATGCAGTTTGAGGAGCTTCATAGTGGTAGAAAGATGTTCCAACCAAGAGGAACAGGTTCTGCTTTAAGTTCCCTTTAAGAATGTCATGAAATTCAGTCTGGCTGAGGTATGGTAGGCACTGGGGCTTGTTGGATTTTGAATATAGCCCGGAGGTTGCTAGGGAGCCATAGAGGGTTTCAAGCAAGGAAAAAACATCGACCCATTTGTTTTTTTAGGGGTATGTCTCTGGTTGCCAAATGAGGGATGGGGTCGAGGGGCTTAGAGTGGAGGCTGGGGGCCCATGGCAGGATTCAAGAGCCACTAGGTTTCACCAGGGCGGGGTCCTGAGGAAGTGGGGAAGGGCAGGTGGGAGAGATACTTAGAAGGCTTTGTGCCTGGGCAGTGGGACTGATGGGCTGTGGGAGGAGTCTCCAAGATGAGGCCCAGGGGTCTGGTTTGGATGGTAGAACCGTCCCTGAGACAGGGACCCAGGAAGGGGTGTGGTTTGGGGGGCAGAGTATAGGAGCTCTGGAATTTTAGGGGAAGTGGGCACATCAGTGCAGAGTTCAGAGCAGAGTGGTGTGTATGTGGGTGAGACACCTCCTAGAGGGCATGAGAATGAGAGGAGGAGACAGGATTCGGGAATTGCCACACTTAAGGCTTAGGTAGTTTAACAAGCATCTAGAAGAACCAGCCAGAGAAGTAGAAGGAAAACTAGGAGGGGCAGGTGCCATCAGAGAAGCCAGTGTCAATGCCAAGCCTAGGGTTAGGAGAGTCACAATAATAGTAGTTGACATCCATCACTAGCACTTAAATAACTTGCTAGGACCTGTGCCTACGTCTCACACACTGTGCTCGCCATTCTCATTTTATGAGGTAGCAGAATTACTTATCAAACCCATTTTCCAGAGGAGTTAACAGGCCCAGAGAGGAGAAGCCACATGCCTGAGGTCACCCAGCAAGTGAGTGACAGGGCCAAGTTCTGACCCCAAGACCCCAGGATTCCAGAGGCTGAAAAGCCTACCCCAAGCTGGCCCTTGGGGCGGGATTGGCAGTACCCAGAGTGAGGCTAATGCTGCACTTTGCTTGCCTGTCCACAGCGCCTGGCACATGAGTGTCTGTCACAGAGCTGCGACAGTGCCAAGCACTCTCCGACATTGGTGCCCACAGCCACCAAGCCTGATGCCGTCCAGCCTGACAGCCTGCCCTACCCGCAGTACCTGGCAGTCATCAAAGCCCAGATTGCCTGTGCCAAGGACATTCACACTGCCCTGCTGGACTGCGCCAACAAGGTCACAGGCAAGACGCCTGCACCACCTACGGGCCCTGGAGGCACCCTGTGAGCCATCAGGGCTGGGAGGTGGGGAAGGCACAGGGAGGGAATGAAGAGTGGCTTCAAAGCAGCTTTGTCTCTGGCTTTTCTTCCTGCCTGAACACTGCGGCTGGCGCCAGCAGGGGGCAGCAGAGGCCAGCAAGGCGCGCGCAGGGCGGGGCCTTACCTCTGCCGGCTGCCTTCTCATCCTTGGCTGAGGGTGGACTTTGGATCGAGCCCCTTGGTGATCTCTTCCAGGGGGTCTCCCCCTACCTAGCCTAGTTGTGGAGTCCTGTCTGGGCCCCTCTCCCTCAGTCCATTCTTGATTCTGTCCCAGTTTGGGGGGTGGCTCTGTGTCTGTTCCTTTTCCTAGTTGTTTCTCTTGGTGTCTTGTCATTCGATCTCCTTTTGTTCCCATCTCCCTGTCTCTGACCATCTCTTGCCCAGTGCCCCTTTGCTAATTGGGACTGTCCCCAGCTCCTAACTGGGATTCTGTGTCTATGCACAGGGCCAGAATGGAAGCCAGAACCCCAGGGTCACCTGGGGCTAGAAGGAGCCATAGCCACACCCAGCAATCTCCAGCACCTCTCATGTCAGCTCACCCCCCAATCTGCTTGGCCCAAAAAAGGGAAGTGGAAGGTCTGGGCCCTGACAGTATGCCCAGTCCCAGTCGGGGAGCAACCCAGTGCGCGCCCCCGCCCCCCCACCCCGCCATACCCAGGGCCTGCGTCAGCAGCACTCAAACAAGGGGTGTTATGCAATCCGCGGTGAAGCCCTGTATTTTTAGCCCCAAAGGAGAAGTGAAAAGGCCCCAGCAGGGATGAATCATCAGTCCTGGGGAAGAACCCAGGCACCTTGGCCTCAGCTCCGGGAAGCAGACCTTGAGGAGGAGGCTTCAGGAAGAGTGTGCCCCACCGGGCTCCCCACTTCCCCAAGAGGCAGCTTCAGGGAGCTCAGCCATGGCCGTCAGGCCTGGGCAAGTGTAAGGCGGAGCTACCAGCTCAGCCCCAGCTGGTGGGGTGTGAAAGGCCCAAGTGACTCAGCCTGGTTGGGGGACGGATGGCCCCACCCAGAACCTTCTGTACCCTGGTTCCCATGGCATCGCCCAGAAGTCTGCTGTCCTGGACCCCACATCATTGCAGAACACCCGGGACCATGGAGCCCTGCAAATCACCCAGAGCCCAAGTCCCCACGATGAAGTTCTGGGAAATGGCCAGCTCTTGTGTGTGTGTGTTTATACATCCCAGCAGTTCCTTCCCTTTCTCCCTGACCTTCCTTGAAGTACCAGGCACATAGGGCAAGCTCCAGGCAGGGTAGCAGACCTCTCAGGCACAAGCTGAAGCTGCTCTCCACAGGGAGAATTTCTTCTGAGAGGAAGCCACAGCTCTGCCCATTTATCTGACTAGATCAGTCCCCCACCCATGTGACTCCCCATATCTTCTAGGATAATCTGCTTAAAATCAACTGATTCACATCCACAAAATTCCTTCACAGCCTCATCTAGATTAAATAACTGGCGGCTATAGCCTAGCCAAGTTGACAAATAAAACTGACCATCATAACCTTGTCAGTTTGGTACCCCTACACATCTTAACCACGCTTAATCTCCAAATCAACACAAAAACAAAGTCCCTGTCCCACCTAACATGATAACAATTATCTGCTTACAACACTCTTTCCCCGTGAGAGTCTGTTGGCTTCCAGCCTGGGGGCACACAGTCCACAGGCCCACACTCATGAGGCACAGCTGGCCCTGTGAGGTGGCATCAACACAGTATCACACACAGATGGGGGCAGGCATCCCAGCAGCCCTGACCCCGGACCCAGCAGTGCCGAAAACCACATCCCAGCAGACAGACGGGAGACACCTGGTGGGCAGCGGGGTGAGAGATGCGCAGCTCAGCAGCACACAGGGTGGGAATTGTGCACCAGGAAGCTGAGTTCATGCAACATGCATTTGCTGTGTGTCTGTTTGGGGCCAAGCCCTGTATAGTGTGAACCAAAGATCCCTGCCTTGCTGGAGCTGATATTTTAGTGACAGTTAAGTGTGATAAAACAAGAGTGTCAAGCAGTGAGAAGTTCCAAGAAAGAAAAGAGACCAGAAGTAGAATGGGGGGGGGGTGGGTAGGGTAGTGTTTAGGAATAGATCTAAAGGTGTAAGGTTTGCACATGGAGAATTATGTTACTTTATTGGAAAACATGAAAGTTTGAGAGTTTAGGTTGGGGGGTAAATGGATGGTACATGTATTTTGTTGGTTCAGTTGCTCGGTTGTGACCAACTCTGTGACCCCATGGATGTATTTGTTAAATGGATAACAAGGTTATTTTTAAACCTTTTCTAATCCTTGACCCAGGTCATGAAGGCCTCTCTGAGAAGGCAGTACTAGAGTGAACTTAGAGGAGAGGGAGTAAGTCCTGGACATTCCAGAGGGAACAAATGCAGAGGCCCTGCCTGTGGCAGAGCTGTGCTGGTGCATTGATGGAATAACGTGGATGCCAGGACCACAGTGAAGAGGCAGGGCAGAAAAGGACCTTAGTGAAGGTTCTTACTGGATTAGCAGGCCCAGAGGAAGATTGTACAGCCTGGTGCACAACCACCCACTCCAGGGGAGGGTGTACCTGAGATGCACAACTGCACAGGGCACACGGGACCAGGAGAAACAGGCACACAACCCCTCTTCTCTAGTAGAGAACAGCGTGACCCGCCATCCTGCAATCATGGTTGTCTTGGTCCGAGGTACAGTCCCACAAACAGACTCAAGGAACAATCCAACCATATGAATACACAAACAACCGTCTAACTACCACTTAAGCCGCTATCTCCTACCCCATCTCAGACTTTGCCCATCACCAGCTGACTCAGCCCTGCCCTCAGCTCAACGTTATCAAAAGCAGTGAGGCTGGCTTTAGATAAGGCTTCTCAGGTTCAAGTGTGCCTGCCTTTTTGCCCCTGCTCTGCCCACGGAGGCCACCAAGAGGAGCAGGAGTGCGCCAGCCACCCTCCCATCATGCGCTGCAGACGTCAGGGACCAAAGTTCACCAGTTTCACTGCCTTGTGACCTGGCCACAGAGGAACTGCTTCCAGACACTGGCTTCCTGGGTGTTTTCAGCTACACCCCAAGGACACAAACACAGGAACAGTATTCACACACCTGATAACCACACAGTTCCAGAGGTCTTGAACACGGCTAAGCCACCTAGAGCCACACAGGCTCTCGCACACACCCTCAGCTCCCAAGCTGTGTGCTCACAGCTCCTCATCACCCCCAAGGACACAGAGTCACCCTCAGCGGCCTCCCTCGAGGAGTTCCCAGCTCTTAGTCACTCCAGATCCCATGGTGGTTCAGAGCTACACACAGATGTGCAGGTAGGTATGGAAGTCACAAGTTCTCATGGGATGCCACTTCAAAGGCAGTTAGTTACATTTGAGTACACACTCCCTCACCCAGCGATGGTGAGTGTCAACACAGTATGGTCACACAGGCAGAGGCGGGTTCCCGTATTTATTCTCAGAGCGGTGTCAGAGGGTTGTAAGGACACGGCCTTGACATAGGACAGTGGGCTCATTTGTGTCCCACACCTACTTGCCCCACCACACACCCAGGCGCTCCAGGGCAGCCCCCCCTTTGCACATGCGGCGCTCATGCGGTACACACGCACCGCACGGCACACCAGCCGCTGGGCCCGCGCAGCTGCGCACACGGCTCCCGCCAGTCAATCACGCCAGGAGCACACGGGCCCAGGTCACACGTGCAGCGCGTACACAGTCCCCAGCTCGCCCGCGCACTCGCGCCGGCTCTCACACCCCCGCGTTTCCCGTCCCCGCTTGTTTTTCTGGAAACTCTGCTCTCCATTCCCCTCCCCCTAGGCCGGAAGCGCTCGCTGTATTTTTAGCCTCTCTGGTTTCCGCCCCTTTCCCCCCAGCCAGCCCGTCCGGGACCTGCCCCCCTGCGCCCCGCGGGGGACCCCGGCCATCCCCTTCCCCACCGTCATTCCAGAGGGGATTCCCGACTTTCGCCGAGGCCACGGATTTTCCCGCTGGCTACGTGGGGAGCTGGGCGGAGTCCTGCTCTGAACTTCCTCCTGAGCTGGGACTCCTGAGGCCTGGACGGGGTGGAGGGGGTGGGGGGGAATGGGAGCCTGGCTCCTCAAGCGGAGAGAGAGGGGTTGGGGGGGCTCGGACTCCTGCGTTTGAAAGACAGGGTGGCTGGGAGCCAGGACTCCCGAGTCTTGGTGAAGCCACGGCCTGGGAGTCGGGTCTCCTGGGTCTGAGCGAGGAGGCAGCTTGGAAACCCGAACCCCTTGATCTAAGCAAGGAGGGGCAAAGGCCGGGACTCTTAGTACCCCCGCCCCTGTCAGTGTTTCGATGGGTGCGCAGTCCTTCGGCGCGCAAAGCCCCTTCCAGTCTCTGAGAATCTCCCAATCCGAAGCGCACTGGCCCTTGGGCCAATGACTCAGCAGATGGGAGAGGGGAGGGGGTCAGCCTGACTCAGGGATGGGAACTGCTCTCCGTCTCCAGGGAATCGAAACGTATTCCCTCCTCCAGGATCGCAACCAGAGCCGACCCGGCCCTTAGGAACCCCAGAATGCCTCCCACCTCTCCTTCTCCCGCCCCTTAGTCCTACTTCGGGCACAGGGATTTGGAGCCCAACTGGGCGGCGGGTGCCGGGCATCTCCCTTTTCCCCCCTTTTCCCGTAGTCCTCAAGCCTCTGTTTACAGGCGACCAAAACCCTGGTTACAGAGAGGAACCCGGGCGTCCGGGTCGAGCCTCCTCGTCACGGCTTCCAGGAAGCCCCCCTCCCCCGCCCCTTGCGAGTGAGTCACTGGCGAGAGGGAGGCTGCAACCGTGCCAGAGCCGCCCGCAGCCGCCCAGCTCACGGGACCGGCCGGGAAGGCCCCTCGGCCCGAGAAAGCGCCGCACCAGGGATTCCCCCGTGCTCTGTCGGACGAGCAGATCAGCGTGCCTAGCAGAATCTCCCCACCTCAATACAAGCCCGCAGTCCGCAGTCACAACCTGCAAGAATGAACTTTCCACCATAATAGCTGCATTCCGTGGCAATGATTTATTTCTACCACCGTATTTTCAGTCAGGGCAGCCAGCTCTGGAGATCCCCTTTAAAAATTAGTGTTTTCACCGCATCTTAAGAGAGCATCACTCAGGGCAACTCCTTGACAGTAATAGACTTGTCAATGAGGGGAGTGATTTCTGCAAACGCAGAGTTCTTTCAAGGCACATCCCTTTATGAGAGACCCATCCGACCATCAGTTGGGGATGATCCGTTTCTTCCATTTGAGACAGCTTTCCAGCAAAGAAACCCTCCACCAGAATAAAAGATCTCCCCCTTTCCAATCTTGAGTTTTCTTGAGTGCAGACTCTCTTTAATATGATTTAAGGACCTGGTATTAGGCTAATGCCATTCACTAACAGAATAACTTGGCCTCTTTATGCCTGGGTTTCCCTGTGTGTAAAATGGGCATAATACCTCCTTGAGTTAATGTATGTAAGACACTTTCTGCAATTGTGCCTAGCCCAGAGGAAACCATCAGAAGCGCTATTATTTGTGTGAGGGTGAGAGGACACAGCGGTCCAGTATTTGGGAAATGAGGCCCCTTTCCAACCTCACCACCAGGTGTGTGGGACCCCACCTCACCCCCAATCCTCGTGAGTGGGGGGCGAAGAGGGCGGTCCAGATCTCAGGATCTGGGCAGTTCGGGAGCAAGACCGTCCAGGATTGGGGGGGGCGGGGGGCTCTTCTCTCACTGTTTTGCTCCTGCGGATTTCTGTCTGTGGATGTTTATTTCTTCCAGTTTTCGCCCCTTCTCTGTTTCTGTGACTCGCCCTCCCTCCCGCTTCTCGCTCTGAATTTGTCTCTTTGGGGACTGTCTACGTCTCGTCTTTTCAAGCTCTGCCTTCCCACCTCCCCTCCTCTCCTCACCCTGTCTCTCCTCCTCTGTGCATGTCTCCCTGTGTGCGTAGCTCCCCGCCCCCCGTGTGTGTGTCCCCATGTTTTTCTCTTTGCGTCCCTCCATTTCTCTCTTGCTCTCGGTTCGCCTCTCCCCGCCCCTGTCGGTCAGTGTCGCGCGCGCACGCCCTCTCCGCCTCTGCCCTTGTCAATTCCCCCGGGAGCCCTGCCCCCACTTCGGTCCCTGTTCCCTTCTCCTTGCCTCAGTCTCCGGCCTTGAAAACTGGGCCGACACCCCCACCCAACGCACTCCCTGCGGGATCGCGACCGCCCGCGGGCCCGGCTCAGGCGAATTCGGGCCGGGATCCAGGCGGAAGGGCTCCGAACCCGGGACGGCCGTACTGCGCTGGGGGCGCGCGTCCGGGAAGCGCCCCTCCTCGCCCCGCCCTCCTGGGCCAACTCCCCTTGGCCCCGCCCGCCCTCTGGTCGAATAAAAGTGGCGGCTCTTCCACTCCACCGCAGCGTGACTTCAGCGCTCCCACTTTCCGTCGGCTCGACACCCTTCGGCCATCTGCGCCGCCATGGATCGCGCCGCCATGGATCTCGCCGCCATCTACAAGGTGAGCCCCCCAACTGATCGGCACCCCAACGTCCGCAACACCTGACTCCCTTCTCAAACCAGGGCTTTCTAGGGCCGCAAACAAATTCCCGCCCCGGACCCGCCCCCCCCCCCCCCGTTTTCCTTATCGCGCCGCCATGGATCTCGCCGCCATCTACAAGGTGAGCCCCCCAACTGATCGGCACCCCAACGTCCGCAACACCTGACTCCCTTCTCAAACCAGGGCTTTCTAGGGCCGCAAACAAATTCCCGCCCCGGACCCGCCCCCCCCGCACCGGTTTCCCTTCTCAAACTGGAACTCCTTAGCGCTTCACACTGGCCCGGGGTTCCTGCCTCCCGTATCAGATCAGTGTGATCCTCTGGGGATGAAAATGGAGCCTGTGGCTTTCTGATCTCGGACCCAACACGAGTGGGGTGGCCCTTGGAGATGGAAAGCTGGAGAACTTTTCTCAGACCGGGGGCTGTCTGAAGGCGGAAATGGCCCCCACACCTGGCTTACCCGAGTAGTTGCTGAGGGCGAGGTTTTGCGCGGAGGCGTTTCTTGGGCTGGAGTCTCAGGGTGAGCGGGAGCCGACTTCTCTCTTCGCTCCCTGCCCCAGAGGATCTTGGAACTCTAAACCCGAAGAGATCCGGACTCCTGGCTTAATTTTGCCCGCTGTTCCACTTGTGAAATTGGAGAAACCGATGAGTGGGGTCAGATCCCGAGAGGCCCAGAGGCTTAAAAAATTGGAGAACAGCAGTCTGTCCTGACTTTAGGGCCCCTCTGATCCAGCCGGGGGAGCCGAGAGTCCTGGGTCCCTCGGGATGAGCTTAAGTCTCGAATAAACCTCCAAATCGGGATCCTTGAGATCCGGAACCCGAGTTGTTTTTTTTCCTTAGGGCGGGTGGGGCTGAGGCCGGGAGCCCACAAACCGGACTGGCAAGCCTTTGGTTGCCCTGCAGCTGGGGCGGGGCGTCACCCTATATTTTCGGTGTCTTAACCGATCGTTGTTTCCACAGAGCCTCCTGTCGCTGAGCCCTGAACTGCCATCCGACCTCGGAGAGACTGAGTCCAGCACCAGCTGGGCTTCCTCGGGACCCTGGAGCCTCAGCTCATCCGATTCCAGCCTGCCTGGGGCCGCTGCCCGCCTGCCTGGCCGCTCCACCAGCCTGGTGGAGGGTCGCAGCTGCGGCTGGGTGCCCCCACCCCCAGGCTTTGCGCCCCTGGCTCCTCGACCCAGCTCGGAGCTGTCGCCCTCACCCACCTCGCCTACCGCGACTCCCACCACCTCATCCCGCTACAAGACTGAGCTATGTCGGACCTTCTCAGAAAGCGGGCGCTGCCGCTATGGGGCCAAGTGCCAGTTTGCCCATGGCCTGGGTGAGCTGCGCCAGGCCAGTCGCCACCCCAAGTATAAGACGGAGCTCTGCCACAAGTTCTACCTCCAGGGTCGCTGCCCCTACGGTTCGCGCTGCCACTTCATCCACAACCCCAGCGAGGACCTGGCTGCCCCCGGCCATCCCCATGTGCTGCGCCAGAGCATCAGCTTCTCAGGGCTGCCCTCGGGCCGCCGAACCTCGCCACCACCAGCAAGCCTAGCAGGCCCTTCCGTGCCCTCATGGTCCTTCTCGCCCTCCAGCTCCCCACCACCGCCACCCGGGGACCTTCCACTTTCACCCTCTGCTTTCTCTGCTGCCCCAGGGACACCTGTGTCCCGAAGGGACCCCACCCCAGCCTGTTGCCCTTCCTGCCGAAGGGCCACCCCCAACAGCGTCTGGGGGCCTGTGGGTGGCCTAGCTCGGAGTCCTTCTGCACACTCCCTGGGATCTGATCCCGACGAATATGCCAGCAGCGGCAGCAGCCTGGGGGGATCCGACTCACCTGTCTTTGAGGCTGGGGTTTTGGTGCCACCTCAGCCACCTGCCGCCCCTCGGCGACTTCCCATCTTCAATCGTATCTCCGTTTCGGAGTGACAAGTGCCTGCCTAGTACAGATCAGCTGGATCTTAAGGGGGGGCCATTTCTCTTGTGCGTGGGTTCCACGAGGGGTCCCGGGGCTGTAGGAAACTGAGGGACTCGTAATCATGTAGTTCTCCCCACCTTCCAAAGTGCATTAACTCACTCCCCTGACCCTCGCGCTGGGGCAGGTCCTCAGCGTGCAGGCTGTTTGGGAAGGAGTGTTTTATGGGGTCTTAAAAAAAAATGTAGCAAGTTTGAGGGAGGTAGTAAGCCTCTTCTCCAACTTCACCCCTGCCCAATGCTGTGAATAATAAGCCCCCAATGCCCCCTTCCAGTTCTTCCTAGATCCTGAGGCTCCAGTGTCTGGTGATTGGAGCCTCACCTGAAAGGGAATCCTGGTGCTCAAACTTCCCTCCAAAAGCAAGTAGCCAAAGCCATTGCCACCGCCCGGCTCTCCCACCCCCGCCTTTGGGCCCTTTATTTATGACGACTTTATTTATTCTAATAGATTTTATAGTATTTATATATATTGGGTCGTCTGCTTCCCTTGTATTTTTCTTCCTCTTTTTGTAATATTGGAAACGATGGAATAATTATTGTTATAAGTATACACTATAATATATTAAGTAATATATATTGTTAAAATTTTATTTTTGTGGTTTTCTGGAATTTTTAAATAAAAGAAATCTGTGTAAATTGGAATCCCGGCTGTTGTGCGGTCTTGAGGCAGTGAGATGGGAGGGGTGTATGGTGTGGCCTTTTTTAAAAACAGTGTGGAATCAGCCTCGGGTAGCTCCTCCAAACCAGCCCAGAGAGCCCAGGCGCTGGCGGCACTTACCTGGCAGGAAATGACGTCACCGGGCCCAGCCGTTCACCTGAGAGGGCGGGGCCAGGTGAGATCACCCGAGAGGAGGCGGGAGAGCTAGTTCCCGGGGCGAGGGGGGCGCTGAAACTCCTGTCCTGCCGGACTCCTCGACCCAGCTCTCGGCAGGGCGCGGGCGGGGACGAGATGTTTCCGTCCCCACGGGGCCGAGGGAGGAGGGCGGGGCGGAGTGGGGAGGACGGAATGTGCTGGGGCGCGAGCCCAGGGCGGGCGAAGGCAGGCAGCCGGCGCGGCGGGTGGGGGAGGGGTCGTCTCGGAAGCCGGGGCCTCCTGGGGTCCGGAGAGTGTGGGGATACGCAGGTTTTCGGAATCTTGGGGGAGGCATCTTGAAAGTCTCAGGATTCTAGAACCTCAACACTGGGGAATCAGACTTGGTCTTCTGGAGACCTAATACTAGAACGTTTAAGAATCGCAGAACTGTAGACTCTGGCTTTCCGGGCCCCTTGAGTCTCGAATACCAAAATCTTGGCCTGTCGGGATTCGGGAGGCTCGGGATTGCGGAATCTCGACTTTTCTGAGCCGTGGAAACTCGCGGTCTCTCGCCCCAGGCGGGTTGGGAGTCGGCGATCGCGAGGCCAGGGAGGGTGGGTTTCGGTCGGGGCGGGGCTCCCGGGAGGGCCGCGTCCTCGGACCATACAAGGCAAGAGGCGGCGAGAACCACCCCTGGGGCGGAGGAGCCCGGCGCTCCGAGCCCGGAAGCTGCCCAGCGTCAGCGCCTGCGCCCCGCCTCCTTCCGCCGCGGCCTCCTCCCCCTTCGACCTCTGTTTCTCTCCTTACCCCTGGTTTTCCTCTACCCCATCTTCCCTCTCCTCTCCCCACCTCACCCCTCCTCCTCCCTTTCAGTTCCTCCTCGCCAGACCCTCCTGCGCCACCCTTCCCTTCCCCTACTTCCCCACCCTCTCCAGTTCTTCCCCTCCCCCCAGCACTTGTCGCCCCTTCCTCTTTTTACTTTCCTTTCCTTCTTGCCCCCCATCCTCCGTCCTCTATCCCCTGTTCTCTTCCCTTCCAGTTCCCTCCCTCTTCTCGCTCCCTTTCCTTTCCTCTCCACTCCTCTCTCCCTGCCCACATTCTTCTTCCCCTTGGTTCCACCTCCCTTCTCACCCCATTTCTGCCCTACCCCATTCCCTCCTAGAGTGCTCGTCTCTTCCCCTCCCTTCCTCATGCCTCCTTGACCTCTCACTCCTTGGCCCTCTCCCCTGGCCCACTGGTGGGCCCTAACCTTTGATCTCCTCTCCCACGAAGCCCTCCCATCCCCGCGCTCCGTTTTGGGAAAGGGCTGTGGAAAGAGAGAGACAGAAACCTAGAAATGTTGGAGAGGAAGCGCAAACTACGCAGATATATACAGACACTAAAAGAACAAGAAGAAACACAAAAGGGTCTTCCCTTTGCAAAAAAACAGATACTCTGCCCCTTGGAAACAAACTAATAAACCCTAGTTTGAGAAAACAGCACCTGCCACGAGTTACCAGTGCAGAGAGCTGGTCCTCTTGACTTTTTTCCCCTCAAACCCACAATCCAAACCAACAGCAACCCTGTCTGATTCACTTTCTAAAGAGATGTTACAACCCGCCCTCCTGACTCTCTGGCCCCACCTGCCCTTAGCTTCAGTCTCTTCCCCACTCCCCCGCTAAACAACCAAAGTGAAACTATCATGACACCTCAGTCAGAACACAGTAATGCCAAAGTCCTAAGTCCTAATCGCCTACACAGCCTGGCTCTCATCTTTGGTCACTCTTGCTCTAGTCATTATGTCTTTGCCAGTACACCTCAGCCACAGGGCCTTTGCACTGGCTGTTTCTGTTGTACTCCCCGAAGTATCCCAACAGCTTGCTCCCCTTCTTCAGGTCTCTGCTCAAATGTTTTCTCAGAGATGGTCCCTGACTACTATTATTGCAACCCCCTTCCTCCCCACCTTGCTCTACTTTTTCCATGATGTTTATTATCACCACCCAACATAAAATTACTTAGATCTTATGTTTATAGCAATCAGCCGCGCCCCCAACCCTTCACATTCGAGTGTCAAATCCTCAGAGGCAGGGACTTCGTCTCGGTCACTGCTGTATCACTCACATCTAAACCCCAAACAGGAACCAGTCGCATAGTGGTCACAAGCTTCAGAATTTATTGAAAAAAATAGTCGATTCAGAAATGAGGAGACAGAACTCCAACACACACACACACACACACATACACACGATAGTAACTGTGAGGTAATTGATGTTAATTAAGCATTGTAATTATTTCACAATTTACATGTATCTAAAATTATTTTGTTCACCTTGAACTAACAGCGATTATATATATCGCAATAAAACTGGAAGAAGAAAATCCAAGATAGAAAAAGATGGACAAAGAGACAGTGTCACTTGCATAGTTTGCTGAGGACTGACACTGCCTGACACATCTACAAAATTCTTAAACTTAGACCCAAATTCCCGGACATCTAAGAGGCAACACCACCCCCTGGTGACGAAGAGGAAAACCGCACATCCCCACAATAGAAAACACTCTCTAACCGATCTTCACCAGAGTCCCAGGATTCTTTCCAGCCTAAAAATTCCAACGATCGAAATGTTTATTCTTTTAAGTGACACAAATGTTTCTGTTGATTAATAAGAATAAATTTATAAACCGGTAGGAGAAAATTAAAAAGTGCTCCAGGTGAGGATCGAACTCACAACCTCGGCATCGCTCCGCTCGCACTGCCATATAAGTACCGCGCGCTAACCGATTGCGCCACTGGAGCTCCGGCCGCACCCCTGCGCCGCGGAGTTCTTCAGTCTTTCCTGACCACGTGACCTTGGAGGCTAGCCCCGCCTCTGCTTTGCATATACAAATAGGAATCTTTGGATTGGCCGATAGGAGAAAGTGCGTTACCAGTTCCGGCTTCTCACGCCTGGAAAGCTCTTGCTGTAAAAGGGAAAAGTCTGCGAGGCTTTTGGTATGTGGGGGTGTAGCCTGTCTGGGACCGCCTTCTCATCAATATTCAGAAGCCAGAGAGGAGGGATCTTAACCCTTTGCGGGCTGGCCGGCCGGAAGGCGGCCCCTCCCCCCTGCGGGCGGGAACAGGATATGAGCCCGGGCGGGGGGGGGGAGGGGAAGCCCCAGGCGACCGCCCCCCGCCCCACCGCTGGGACCGGACTCTCCAGCCACAGATGTGGCGCCGCCGCCGCCTCCAGATCCCGATGCCATCCATCCCGAAGCCTGAGGGTTCTACAGTTGCAGACTCCAGCCGTCCGAAATTCTGCACCGCGTTCTGAGAGACCCCGAAGCCCAGGCCCCAGCGTCCAGGCAGGCTAGAGGACCCCAGATATCCAGGTGCCCAGCGCCCCCTCCTGGAGGAGGAGCCAGGAGTCCGGGACATCAGCCCCGCGCGACCCTGGAGGCCGAGCTTCCTGCAACCGGTTTCGAAGAACTTAGGATCTCAGACCGGAGATTCCCTCCAGAGTTTTTCCCAGAAAGCTGAGCCCAAGACTCCCGGGACTGGAGGAACTTGGGATACGGACTCCTAGAGCCCCATCCAGCCCGCTGGGGGCTGAAGCGCCCACTAAGAGGACCCTGGAATTTGGGACTCTGCGCTCCTGTCTGGAAGTAGTTTAACCCCTGCTCTTAGAGTTAGGGAACTCAGGAATCCAGCCCTCCCCCCACCCCACGACCCCGTCTAGAAGACTCAGGAATTTGGGTTCCCAGCACCCCTATCTGAGACTCGAGCGTCGAGGCTCCCAGCATCTTCCGTTTAGAGGACGAAAGAAATCTGGACCACTGCGCCCGGTTTTCCGAGAGACCCCGGATTCTGGTTCCCGGAGCCGGAGAGCCCGAAGTTCACACCCCTGACTTGCAGAGACCCGAGAGTGCCGGCTCTGCGCCTCCCCGGGGACCGGGCTAGGGTCAAATAGGAACCGGGCCGCCTCGGTTCGGGGCTGGAGACTCCCGGGGAGGTGAGGGGGGAGGCGAGGGGCCCCGAAGGGCTGGGGGAGGGGGCGGCGCCGCAGCCGCTGAACAATGAGGGGGCGTGCCGGCGGGGGGCGAGCGGAGGCGCCGGCGGGGAGTTGGGGGCTAGAGGGCTGTGGGGAGGCGCTGCGGCGGTGGGGACAGTGAGCGGATCTCGGAGGGACTTGACTGAAAGGGGTCGAGGACTCAGGGCCAGCGCCCCGACTCGCAGCCCTCCGTGGGGGAGGAAGCCTTCTGCAGGACCCTGGCATCCGGTCCCCCAGCCTCCTCCGCCCTCCCCTGGGACCCCGCGGCCTCCCGCCCACGGCTTTTTCCCAGCCCTGCCCCTCGCCCTCGGCTCCAACCGGAGCCCAAACGTTCCCAGGATCCCTGAGCCTCCGGCCCCAGACAGACCAGACTCACTGCTTGGGCGACTCTTGTTCTCTTTACTGTTCTTTGTTTCACCCTTTCCGTTTTTTTCTGTTATCTCTCCTTGCTCCCCTCTTTCTATCACTTTGCGACTGTCTCCCCCATTAGTTACTCCCAGGGATTCAGACCATCCTCCTAACTCTCACGGGGGTGGGGGCGGTGTGGAGACAGGAAAGTCTATGGGGTCCCGGTATCCCAGAAGGGGGTCTTTCTGCAGAAGCCGCTGAGCCACTCAGCCATGCCCGAGGGAGCCCGTGGACTGGGCCTGTCCAAACCCAGCCCTAGCCTCGGCCACAGAGGTGAAGTGTGTGACTGTGCGGCTGTGTGTGACACTCGGACAGGTGAGCGGGCGAGGGAGGGGTGGAGCCTGCTGGGCATTCATTCTTTCATTCAAGACCCTGCAGCCTCCCAGTCTGACCCAGTGCAGGCAACACAGGCTGACCAAGACAACCTTGGTCCTCCTGCACAGAGCTCCAGGTCCGGTAGGGAGAGGGACTCATCCTGAGGCCCTGAGGGAAGCCCAGCACACAGTGGTCAGGGCTGGCTGGGATGGGGAGAGCTCAGAGGGCCGTGGGAACCCTGTCTGGGAGATCAAGGGAGGCTTCCTGGAGGAGGGGGGATATCTAAACTGAGAATTGAAAGATTAGATGGGGTGAATTGAGAGAGGGCAGGAAGAGTATTCTGCGCAGGGGCCGAGAGGTGAGACGAGGCTGCTTATTTGAGTAACCCAGAGAAGCTGAGTGTGCCTGGAGCCCAAAGGGTAAGAAGTGGTGTGTCTTGGGAAAAGAACACACTGGAAAGGTCTCTAATGGCCACCTTGCAGAGGGCCCTTTGGATCTCAGGAGTTTGGACTTTACCCTGAGGGCAGGAATGGGATTATCCTCGTGAGAGTAAGAGAGTCAGGCTAAATAATAAAGTTCTCCCAGGATGACACATGGAGGTGGATTCAAGGAATGGGGGCCAGCAGTTCAGAGAGGACCCTGCCTGGAGAGGACAGGGCTGGTTAGAGAGGGGAGCCCTGGGAGAGACGTTGATCAGGGGTGGGTGAGTGTGGGGGCTGAGTGCACTTACTCAGTTGAGGAGCCCCCCTGATGGCTTGTTCCACAACCCCAGCAGCCCCTGCCACCCCTGCCATGACCTCCCCCCGAGGTTCTGGGAGCTCCACGTCTTTGAGCACTGTGGGCTCCGAGGGGGACCCGGCTCCGGGCCCCACCCCAGCCTGCTCAGCCTCGAGGCCAGAGCCCCTTCCAGGGCCCCCCATCCGCCTGCATCTGTCGCCCGTGGGGACCTCGGGTTCTGCGAAACCCTCGAGGCTGGAGCGTGTGGCCCGTGAGATTGTGGAGACAGAGCGGGCCTACGTCCGGGACCTCCGAAGCATCGTGGAGGTGAGGCGGGTGGGCACCCTAGTGCCGTGGGGACCTGGGCCAGCCCCTCCATCCCCATAACCCCAGTCATCCCCACAGGACTACCTGGGCCCTCTGCTGGATGGCGGGGTCCTGGGGCTGAGTGCGGAGCAGGTGGGCACGCTGTTTGCCAACATCGAGGACATCTACGAGTTCAGCAGGTCAGGGACGGGTGGGGTGGGCAGGGGGGTGGGCTAGGGAGCTCAGGAAGAGAGGCTGTGTTCTAACCCAAAACTTGGCACCCAACAGTGCCCTGTCCAGACTGGAACATGGGGTCTTATGATATTGGGCAGGGATCACGATGGGGAATGAGGACCCAGATGAGGTCCAAATATCAGGATGGATCCAGGCAATGAGATGGGGCTAGCACCATGTCAGGTCATGGAGCCCAGTGAATCAAAGACTCCTGTGGGGACTGAGGATCATGACTGTGTGAGCATTTGTGTGACTCATCCTGGGAAACCCCGCAGTCCAGACAGACCAGGATGGTTGGCCCCCCAGTGAGGAAGGTGCTAGAGTTCCGGGAGAGCGTGACACCTACGTGTCTTAATGACACTTTTGTTGTTGTTCAGTTGCTCCATCATGTCCGACTCTTTGCGACCCCATGAACTGCAGCACATCAGGCTTTCCTGTGCTTCACCATCTCCCGGAGCGTGCTCAAACTCATATCCACTGTGTCGGTGATGCCATCCAGCCATCTCATCCTCTGATGACGCTTAATTACACTTTTTTTTTGGCCTCACCGCTTGCATTTCGGGATCTTAGTTCTCCAACCAGGGACCGAACCTGGACCCAGCAGTGAAGGCACCTAGTTCTAACCACTGGACCACCAGGGAATTCCCTAATTACACATAAAGTTCTTGCGGGAGGTTTGTGAGTCACGACAAGTTTTCAGGGTCACAATAGGATCTTAAGATTATCACAGCTCTAAGGGTCCTGACACCCCTCTCCCAGGCTGTGCCCCATGAGATCCCCAAGGCTCATGCTGCCTGTGACAAGCTCTCAGGTTGAGGGACATGATGCTGCCCAAGGACAGCGTCTGAGCAGGTTGCTACCTCCCACGTCGCGATCAGAGGACCCTTCCTGTGGACGTGACATCCCATCCTGGCAGCCCACGAAGCCCCAGCCTCCTGGTGTCCTCGCGGGGTGGCGGTGTGGGGGCAGGGTGGCCCTTCACCCTTTCTCTCTGCCCCTCCCCAGTGAGCTCCTGGAAGATCTGGAGGGCAGCAGCAGCGCCGGGGGCATCGCCGAGTGCTTCGTGCAGAGGGTGAGGCTGGGGCCTGGGTAAGGGGGGTGGGGTGGGAGGGGAGCAGGTCTGGGCTAGGCTTGGAGGGAGGGGTCATGAGGAGTTGGGCACTGACGTCTCCCTGATTCCCTTGTTGCCCACAGAGCGAGGATTTCGACATCTACACATTGTACTGCATGAACTACCCGAGGTGAGGGCCGAGAAGCACCTGCTGGGCCCAGGCTGTGTCCCGCAAGTTGATGTGCGCTAGCTGGGCTCCCCCTACCCCAACCCAGTCAGGTCCCAACCCTGCCAGACCACGACCATGTCCGCCTTCTCTCTAACCTCAACCAGCCCCTGAGTGTTCCCAAACCCTGGTCACTCCCTGACAGCCCCCAGCCTGGCCCGCTGTAGCTGCCCATCCCTCTGACCTGTGCTGTGCCCCCAGCTCCCTGGCCCTACTCCGGGAGCTGTCACTGTCCCCGCCAGCAGCCATGTGGCTGCAAGAGCGCCAGGCCCAGCTCCATCACTCGCTGCCCCTGCAGAGCTTCCTGTTGAAGCCTGTCCAGCGCATCCTCAAGTACCATCTGCTGCTGCAGGTCAGCTGTGGGCCCCCAGGGGGCTGCCTGGGGAGGGGCGAGGTCCTGTCCATTGGCCACCTGGTGGTGCATCTGGAGTGCGGACCCTGGAAAAGCTGGGCCAGCCAGGACCGGGGAGGCGTCTGGTCCCTAGAAACTGGGCCAGTGCTGGGGCAGTGTCTTGTTAGCAGTGGGGGCTGGCGCCAGCTGACTTCACTTCCTGTCTTTGCTTGCCTGTCTCTCTCCGTCTCTGGCTCTCCATCTCTGCCCCTGCCTCTCTCTCTCTCTGTTCGTCTCTCCCTTCCTCTGTTCGTCTTCCTCTCCCTGGGCACCTGCCCTCCAGGAGCTGGGCAAGCACTGGGCAGAGGGCCCAGATGCCGGGGGCCGCGAGATGGTGGAGGAGGCTATTGTGTCCATGACAGCGGTTGCCTGGTACATCAATGACATGAAACGCAAGCAGGAGCATGCTGCACGCCTCCAGGTGACCCTGGGGGAGGGCTGGGACCCTCTGTGGGCGGCGGGGGGGGCAGAGTGGACCTGAGGGCCTCCGGTCGGGGGTCAGTCAGAGCCTTGGGGTGGACTGGGACACCATGGTCTGCTTGCTAACCACCCTGTCTTGATTTGCGTGCACCGCCCGCCGGTGTTCCTGGGGTCCCGGCAGGAGGTGCAGCGGCGGCTGGGCGGCTGGACCGGTCCGGACCTCAGCGCTTTTGGGGAGCTAGTGTTGGAGGGCGCATTCCGAGGTGGTGGAGGGAGCGGCCCCCGACTCCGAGGGGGTGAACGGCTGCTCTTTCTGTTCTCACGGATGCTGCTCGTGGCCAAGCGCCGGGGACCAGAATACACCTACAAGGGCCACATCTTCGTGAGTTCAGGGATGGGGGCCACATGTTGCCTGCCAGGTGTATTCTATACAGAGCTGTAGAGCTAAAGGCGTGGCTAGGGGCAGGGTATACACGGGTGGGCAACTTGCTTAAAAGGACCACGTTTCTTTGAGTCGAGGAGCGGGGTAGGGTTTAATAAGGAGGGGCGGGCAGGGTCAGAGCTATGCAGAGGTGATGCGGACCTAGACGGGGAGGACCTGGATTTGCCCACCAGGCAAGCGTCTACACTACTCTGCAGTCGCGTCTTCTTGACCCAGATGAGAGTGGGAGGACTGGTGAGGGAGAGCTGAGCCCAGCCTGCTGGGGAGGGTTGACGGGGGAAGCGGGCATCTTTTATTTATTTATGGGTGCGCTAGGTCTTCATTACTAGGAGAGCTTTTGTCCAATCGAGGCGCGGTGGCTTCTCTTGTTGTGGAGTACAGGCTCTGGGGCGCAGGGGCTTCAGGAGTTGTGGCATGTGAACTCAGTGGTTGCGGCTTGCAGGCTCTAGAGTGCCGGCTTAGTAGTTGTGGTGCAGGGGCTATTCCGTGGCATGTGGGATCTTCCCTGATTAGGGATCAAACCCAGGTCTCCTGCCCTGGCCTGCGGATTCTTTATCACTGAGCCACCAGGGAAGCTGGAAAGGGGACATCTTTTAGGAGGAGGGGGCTCAGATACACTTGAGGGGTCCATGGATGAGTCTGAGGACTCTCTCTGCCCCTTACCCAGTGCTGCAACCTGAGTGTGAGCGAGAACCCTCGAGACCCTCTAGGGTTCAAGGTGTCCGATCTGACCATTCCCAAGCACAGGCACCTGCTCCAGGTGAGCGCAGGGTGGGGCTGGGCAGGCGGGGATTTCCCGCCCCCCAAGTCCCTAGACCTCACAACTGGCTCCCAATTCCACCCCCACCCCACCCCACCCCCAGGCCAGGAACCAAGAAGAGAAGAGGCTGTGGATTCACTGTCTCCAGCGCCTCTTCTTTGAGAACCACCCCGCCTCCATCCCTGCCAAGGTACAGCTCCTGCCACCACTGGGGGGTCCTCAGGGTGCTGGGAACCCATGCATGCATGCTCAGTCATGTCCAAGTCTTTGTGACCACCCTGAACTATAGCCCACCAGGCTCCTCTGTCCATGGGATTTCCCAATCAGGAATACTGGAGTGGGCTGCCATCTCTAAGGAATCTTCCCAATGCAGAGGTTGAACCTGCGTCTCTTTGCACCTCCTGCATGGGCAGGAGGATTCTTTTACCACTGCGCCACTTGGAAAGGCCCCCCAACTCAATAGCATTGAAAGACCCTGAGTGCCAGGGATGGGGGTGGGGACGCTGTCTTACAGCATGATAGTTACATTCAAAGTTGGATTACCTGGGATTCAATCCCAGCTCCACAACATCCCTGCTGTGTGATTCTGGGCAAGTAACTTAACCTCTCTGGCTTCAGCTTCCTCACATGGAGGAATAATAGCACCAACTTCATAGGGCTGTGGGGAGGATTCGTCAGTATCAGTCATGTAAGGCGCCTGACGGGTAGCAGCACCCTTTAATCAGACCGAGCCTGGGCTCTCAGGGCCCGGCCCCCTCAACCCTCATGCCTCTCTTTTTCAGGCAAAACAAGTCCTCCTTGAAAACAGCCTGCACTGTGAGTCGGGACCTCAGGTTGGGAGGATGTGACAGTAGAGGAATTGCTTCAAAGAAAAAGTAGATTAGCCTCAAATCTCTTCCTGCAGGTGCTCCTAAAAGCAAGCCTATCCCAGAGCCCCTTACACCCCCACTTGGGTCTCCCCGCCCGCGAGATGCTAGAAATTTCACTCCTGGACGACGGAACACAGGTAAAGGAGATGGAACCCTGACGTTCCCCCTCATCCCTCCGCCAGGAACCTGGAGTGGGGGTCCTAACAGGGTTCCAATCTACCTCTCCCCACAGCTCCATCACCAGGACCCACTGCTACCCGTCGCGGCCGCAGACAGTCTGGTGAGTGCCCTCCCCTAAGAGTGAACTTGGTGTCAGGTGGGGCAGCGGGCCCTGACATCACTGTGTCTCCCCCTTAGAGCCTCTGAAGGACCTTTACGTCATGTTGCCACATAGCGGTGAGTGACTGCCCAGCCCAGCCTGGTGCGCCCCTGTCTGTTCCCTGGGCCTCCCGGGCGTTGCGAAGGAGGGGTGATGGGGCCACTCATCAATAACAAGGAATAACACTTGTTCCTCCATCTCACTCTTTCCTCTTCCTCCCCAGCTAAGCCTAGACTCAAGGTGAGAAACATTCCGTGACCTGTACTCCTGGGTCTATTGGGGGAGGGAACTTGAGTTCCCAAGTCCTGGGTCTGAAGAAGAAGGTGATGAGGCCTGGATTCCCCATCCTCTGAGGGAGGGGATTGGGGCCCCAGACTCCCGCCCTCCTTCCTTGCCTTCCTCACAGCACACCGGCAGTGCGGGGGAGCTCTACCCGCCCCTGGAGCCTCAGCCACCAGGTCCCACTTCTGGACCCCCTGAGGACCTGGAGGACACAGGACCCCCCACGCTGGACCCTTCTGGGCCCTCAATCACTGAAGAAATCCTAGAGCTCCTGAACCAAAGAGGCCTCCGGGATCCAGGGGTGAGCCAGGCGTCCCCTCCCAGTGTCCTTGGGGCTCCGGGCCTGGGTGGGCATAGCCTGGGATTCAGGGGGCCAACCCACCCTGACACCTTTTGGCTTCCTCAGGGCCCCCTACAGCCACCCCATGATGTTTCCAAGTTCCCCGGAGACTCCCAAGTGCCAGGCGACAGTGACACCCTCACATTCCAAGGCCTGCCCAGCCGAGACTCTTCAGAAGAGGAGGAGGAAGAAGAGCTGGACATGGATGAACGGGAGCCTTCCCCACTCCACGTCCTGGAGGGGCTCGAAGGTTCCAGTGCGGCTGAAATTGCCGACATTCCCAGCCTTTCCAAAAGCCCCGACGGACCCAGCCTCCCTGAAGTGCCCAGCCTTTCTGAAATTCCCCAGATGCCCCACCTCCCCAGCCTCTCTGACATTTCCAGTGTTTTTGAAATGCCCTGCCTTCCAGCCATTCCTAGCGGCCCCGACATTCCTAGTCTCTCCAGCGCTGCCCGCCCGCTCCCCTGTGACTCCTGGCTCCAGGGACCCCCGCAGGAACTGGGTGAGACTCTAGCTACCCGGAGAGAACTTTTCCCCGGAAGCACTTCTGGAAAACTAGGCGAGCCCTCCTCAGAAGGCAGGGCAGGGCGAGAGGAGGATGAAGGAGGATCATTCCCAGAATTCCAGCCCCCAGATGTCACCCGGGATCAGGGATTCTCACACGAGCTGGAGTTCCGCTCTTGCTCTGAAATCCGGAGCGCCTGGCAGGCCCTGGAGCAGGGGCAGCTGGCCCGGCCGGGTTTTCCTGAGCCACTGCTGATCCTGGAAGACTCGGACCTGAGTGGAGGCGGTGGCAGTGCAGGAGGGAAGGCGGGAGTCCCGACTTCGGAGAGGTCAGCATCCCGAGTGCGAGAGTTGGCCCGGCTTTACAGTGAGCGGATCCAGCACATGCAGCGGGCTGAGACCCGGGCATCGGCCAACGCACCCCGCCGCAGGCCTCGGGCTCTGGCCCAGCCGCAGCTGTTACCTGGCCTGTCCCAGGAGCAGGCCGAGCCAGGTGAGGTCCTGGTATGTGGTCAGCAGAGGTGGCCCCAGCTGGGGGATCTGTCCTAATTCGACCCATCTGTCTTTGCATGCAGGACCCCTGCCTGCCTTTGGACACGTGCTGGTGTGTGAGCTGGCCTTCCCTCTGACCTGTGCCCAGGAATCTGTCTCCCTCAGCCCTGCTGCCCGGGTTCAAGCTGCCACACCCTTGACTAAGCAGGGAGGCTACCAGGACAGCCAGGGTCTACATATTTCAAGTTTGCCTGAGCAAGGAAGCCTCTGGAATACCCAGATTCCAGCCGCCACACCTTTGCTGGAGGAGGAAGACCCCCTAGACAGCCAGGCTGCAGCTATTACAATTTCACCAGATCAAGGCCACCTGGAAATCCAAGTTCCAGCTGCCACTCCTTTGCAGGAGCCTAGAGACCACGTGGATACTCAGGTTCCTTCTAGCACCTCATCTCCTGAGCAAAGAGGCCACGTGGACGTCCAGCTTCCCACCAACCCAGCTTCACCCAAGCGGGGCAGTTCCTCTGATGTCATGGTTTCAGCCACCAGTCCTGCACCCAAGCAAGAAGGCTGCTGGGACAGCCAGAGCCCAACCAGCACCCCTGTAACTAAGCCAGGAGGCTCCAGGGATGTCCAGTCCCCAGCTACTGCCTGTGGGCCAGCCGTCGATCCTTTGCTTATACACAGAAGCAGCCTGGACCCTCAGATCCCAGCTGACACCCCACTGCCCTTGCAGCGTGACCTCCCAGACATTCAGGTTCCGGGTACCTCACCTTTGCCTGTACACAGAGGCCACTTGGACCTTCAGAACCCAGCTGATATCCCACTGTCCTTGCCCCAGGACCCCCCCGATTTTCAGGTTCCAGCTGCCACACCTTTGCCCCAGACAGCAAGTCTCATGGACACAGACGCCCAGGTCCAAGCCCTCCCGCCTTTGCCCCAGCAGGGAGGCCTCCGAGACATCCAGGGTCGTGCCGCTGCACCTTGGCTTCAGGAACAAAGCCTCACAGACCTCCAGGTTCAGAAGCTGACACCTTTGTTGGGACAGAAGGGCCTCACGAATGACCAGGTTCCAGCCACCGCACCTTTGCTTGAGCAAGGAGGCCCTATGGACACTCAGGGCCCGTTACCCACCCCAGTCCAGACCACCATGCTTTTGGCTAAACAAGGAGGCCCCTCGGTCTCTCACGCTGCCAGATCAGAGTCTTCAGACTTGACCCCACCCCACAGTCCCCCACCCCCAACACGGAAGCTCCTGGGCCCCAATGCGGCTGCCCTTTCAAGATACCTGGCAGCTTCGTACATCAGCCAGAGCCTGGCTCGGCGACAGGGGCCTGGAGGAGAGGCTCCCCCAGCCTCCCGGGGCCCTTGGTCCTCCTCTGCCCCCACATCACGGGCACCTTCACCGCCACCCCAGCCCCAACCCCCACCACCCCCAGCCCGGAGGCTCAGCTATGCCACCACGGTCAACATCCATGTCGGAGGTGGCGGGCGGCTACGGCCAGCCAAGGCCCAGGTCAGGTTGAACCACCCTGCTCTCTTGGCAACCCCTCAAGAATCTGTGGGTCTCCGCAGAGCCCAGGGGGGCCCCGATGCCCCTTTCCACATGTGAGTCAGGATGTCGGGGTGAGCCAGGATGTTGGGCTCCTTGAAAAGCAAAGACTTCAACCAGATGCCAGAGACCCTCAGAATTCACCCGGAAGTCCAGACACTGAACACAGGTCTAAAAATTCCTGCAGCTTTCATACACCTGGAATCTTTGGAGAATGGCCCTTGTTACTTACCTGGATTAACCCAACAGGGATGGGGAAGGGGATGTCATTAATATTTTGTTAACTAATATGGAATTATGTATCTTTTCGCATTCTGGAGGCAGTGGGGATGCCAGAAGGCAACAGTGAATAGGAAAGTCTGATACTGCACAAATCAGTTGTTCTGAAAATTTGGGGAATCTCCGACTCCTTTGAGAATTACTGAAAACTGGATCCATTACAGTTGGGTATATGAGTTCAGAAGGTTTATAAACTGCTTAATGCCTACCCAGGAAAGCCAAGTTAAGAAGCCCCCTGCCAAAAAAAGGTTTTCCCAAGCAAATCCCTTGAAATTCTTCCTTTAGCAGTTTATTCAGTTTATGTGTCCCACTATCATCCAGTCATCTCATCTTCATAGCCAATTCTATCCACCCAGCTGTCTCTCCATCATCTCTCTCTCTGTCCATCTGTCTTCAAATCCATTATCCTACCCATAGACTTGCTTTATTCAGCTATCTTCACCCTTTTCATCCATCATCCTACCCCACCCCCCCATCTAGCACCCATTCCTCCATAAATCTACCATTCATTACCCCACCTGTCTGCCTTCTCCAGCCAACTCTATTCATCCATTCGTCCCTCCGTATTCCCATTGCTGTCCATTCATTCATACATTTCATCATTCAGTCATCTCCTAATCCATCAAGCCAACCAGCCATTTAGCCATCTCTACCACCAGCCAGCCAGCCATTTTAATCTCTTTCAATCCATCCTTCCTTACCTGGATTCTCCTGGGTCTTGGTACTACAAAACTTCAGAGACAGTTCCACGCTAACACCAGAATGGATTGTGGTTTGGGATTCTGGGAAAAGTGTCCCACATCTGCCTGAGTTCTCTTGGCAACCACTCTCCACCCTCCTCTAAGTATTCAATTTCTGTACCCATCCATCCAGTTCTTGTATTGATCCTTTTACCTGGCCTCTTTCTAGTTGGGGGACCTCTACAGTGCCTCAGTGAACCCCCACCTCCAAAAGTCATTCAGGTTGTGAGACAAAGGCTTTTATCCGAAGTTCGTTCTGTCCCCCTCACAGCAGTGGAAGGCCCAGTAAGCAGCACAATTTAGAAGTTTCTTTGGTAATACTAGCTTCTTTCACTGAGCACTTAACTTCTTGTGTTCTAGATCTCACTCAGTCTTCCCTGGAATTCTCTGAGACACCACAGCATCATGGCTGAGTTGAAGCCCCAGCTTTTCCAGTACTTAGTGTGGAACCCCCCCTCCCCCGCCCCCAGCCTGGTTGCCTCATCTGTATGATGAGGACAACAGTATCCACCTTTATAGGATCATCATAAAGATTCAGTGAGCATATCCTTACTTCCCAAACGTGTTTAAGCCTGATTCTTTACCAACTGAGCTATGAGGGAAGCCCCCTGACTTACTAAGGCTGTGATCAAATCAGATGCCCCAGGATCCAGTCCCAACCCATGAAATCAGAACCCCCAAGGCAGGAGCCCAAGAATCTGGTTTTAACAATCAGTTAACAGCAAAAAATGCTGTTACTGAGTTCTAAACTACATACCACAGGCATTAGTCACTATTTCAGCTCATTCCCTTTGAGTCCTCAATATCCCTAACAGGCAAGTGAGGATCTGTAATCCCCACTTGAGAGATGAGGAAACTCAGGCAGAGAGGATACTTGCCGAGTCACATGAGTGGGAAGGCGCAGAGATGGGATTCAACTACACAGCCAAGCCTGAGTCAGCACTCTTGACTGTCTTTGTCAGGCGCTATTCTTTCCACTGGGGGTACAACAGGGAACAACTTGCCCATAAGAGGCTTGAAGCCTGGTACTCCAAAGGCCCTAGGTAATTACTGATCATTAGCTAGACAGAGTGAACAAGGCCTGGCTCAGATGTTAGCTGCTGGCTTCCATTCAGTTATTTTTGAGTGGGTACGATGCCATACACCAGGGCATGGGCTGACTGGGGCTCCGTGGCCTGAACCTGCTCCACTGCAGCCTCCCAAAGGTCAGGACTGAGGCTGGCCCTCCCCCCTTCCGCCCCCAGCTGCACATTCCCAGCTTGAGGAAAGTTCCCAGCCTGGCCCAGGCTCCCAGCGGCGCCGGAATTCTCGGTATTTGAGGAGGCGGCAGCAGGGAGGGCGAAGGGGGCTGTCTACGCCAAGGCCTGGAGCGAGGAAGGAGGCGAGCCCCCTTCGCCACTTCCAGATGTGTCCCAGCTGTGGCTCTGGGAGGGAGCCAGGAGCCTCAAATTAAGCGGGTCTCTGGGCCCTGTGGGAAAACCCTGGGCACTAGGCCTGCCTTGGCCCCTCTTGGTCCCTGCCCCCCAAACCCCATCCCTCCTGCCTGCCCAGCTCCTACCTCTTGCTTCATGGCCCCAGCTCCAACGCCTCCTCATGAATACCTTTCTTGCTGGTCTACTACAGCCTGCCTTTTGTAAGCTCTAATTAGGACAGGCTTAAAGAGGGAAAGTAAGGTCGGCTGGCTGCTGCATGCTTTGGGACAGTGCTGCCCTCCTGGGGATGTTTAGGTTAATGCCAGTCAGACCCAGTTAGGCTGTTACAGTAACTCCAGCTTCAATGCAAAACTTGGTGAGGTGGTTATTTTTGCCACTACACTTTCTCAGCAGCTGCCATGAAGATACCTGCCTGCCACCCACCTCACAGAGATGGTGTGAAGACAATCCAACAATACTTAGCCTGGCACCTAGTGGAGCTCCACCAACCACACCTCCATGTGTAGTATCTATTTTCTATACCTGAGTACCATCCCACAGGGTTGTCCTGTCAGTAAACAACACTCATCACTGCAGCCCAGCTTCACGGCCACACGTGGCTCCTGTTTCACCAGTAGGGCAAACACAGTAAATCCCAAGTTCCTTTCCCAGTTTGGACAGTGCTGAGTCTTCATTGCTGCACAGGCTTTCTCTAGTTGCAGAGCAGGGCTACTCTCTAGCTGTAGCGCACGGGCTCCAGAGCACAGGTTCCATAGCTGCGGCACACAACGTAGCTGCTCCACCCCGTGTGAGATCTTCAGGGCAGCAAAACCCGTGTCTCCTGCATTGGCAGGTGGATTCTTTACCAGAGCTGCCAGGGAAGCCCTCCCAAGTTCCTTTTATAAAGAAAATTTGTGAAACTACTCCTTGATCAAGTGTGTAATGATGTTCTTAACAGTTTGCTCAGCAGAAGTAGTGAGGAAGCCCACCTGGGGGCAGATCGCTGGCAGCAGAGGCTGTTACACAAGGACAGATGCCCTTCTCACCCCAATGCTGCTCACTGCTGCTGCTGCTGAGTCGCTTCAGTCGTGTCCGACTCTGTGCAACCCCAGAGACGGCAGCCCACCAGGCTCCCCCTCCCTGGGATTCTCCAGCCAAGAACACTGGAGTGGGTTGCCATTTCCTTCTCCAATGTATGAAAGTGAGAAGTCAAAAGTGAAGTCGCTCAGTCGTGTCTGACTCTTAGCGACCCCATGGACTGTAGCCCACCAGGCTCCTCCATCCATGGGATTTTCCACGTAAGAGTACTGGAGTAGGGTGCCATCACCTTCTCCGAATGATGCTCACTAGCTTCCTTTAAATATGGGGAAAGAAACTGAGGGCAACTTAACTCACAAACAACAATTTACTTCCCTATACATATACCAGCACCATCCCCGATAACTTTTTTCCAGGATGGAAGTGCTGCAACATCTCTCTGGCCCAGGGGCAGCAACTGAGTTGACCTACATCAGCTCTTATCATCACATGGCAGACACAAGAGATGAACATGTCCTCAAATCTATGTATTCCCAGGCCCATAAGGACAGTCACATTGAGCGTAACTGGGACTTGCTTTAAGGAGGCCATGGGGAGTGGGGATTACAGTCGACATCCTGAAGGATGAAACCAGTCAGGGGAAATCATGCACCTACCCACAACGGGGATTACAGACCCCTGCCCAACCTCAATCCTATCTACACTACAGGTTGGCATTAAAAAACTTCCTTTCCCAATACATGTATGGGTGGCCCTTAGCTGCTGACTTAAAAGACCTCTCCTCACTTTGCATTAAAGATTACTGATCTTACACATTTCCCCTGCTCTTCTCTGATATGCCATTAAAACAGCAAAAGGACTAAAGGAGATAAAACTCACAAGGACACTCACACAACCAATGACCAGGAACCAAGCCCACCTGAGCTGTGTTCACACACTGGACTCTACTGTAAGTTCAGAGAAATTGAGACCAGGCCTGGTCCCACCCATCTCTCCTACCCATGTCCTAGTCAGAGTGGTAGCTTCTAGAAAGGCTTCTGGGGAGGTGTTTCTTGCATTCCTTTTAGACAAAATCCCACCACAGAAGACCACAGCATAGTTCCTAAAACCTTAAATCCCACAACATTTATTATAAAGGTGCTATAGAGGGAAACCCTGGTCTTCACGATGGGCTTATCGGTAGGATTTCTGGTAGCGGGCACGGGCACCAGGACCTCCAAACTTCTTGGATTCACAGCGACGGGGATCGGCTACCAGCAGGGTCCGGTCGTACTGGATGAGGATGTCTTTGATCTCCTTCTTGGAAGCCTCATCCACATCTGGGGGTGAAAGGACGGGAGAAGATTTAGATGCCAGCAAGTGTCCTCCCACTCTTTGTAGCCCTTGACACGCCCCCACCCACCTGCTGGGAAGGACCCACCCTCACTCACATTTCTGGTAATAGGCCACCAAGGCTTTGGAGATGGACTGGCGGATGGCTGTGAGGAAGACACAGACAAAAGGTACATCAGCTTTATGAACACCCAGGGATGGGACCCTGCCCTCAGACCCACCGATGTGCCCAGTGTCGGGGACTCACCGTAAATCTGGGCTACGTGACCACCACCCTTCACTCGAACGCGGATGTCCACACCAGCAAATCGTTCCTTGCCCAGGAGCAGAACAGGTTCCAGTAGCTAGGGTAACAGGAGACGTTACAGGATTTTAGATCACAACCTGCCACTGAGCCACCTCACGAAACATTCCTCCACAGCTCTCTACAAGTAGTTCTTGCCACTGCTGGCCTCAAAGTATTAGTGGAAGACGGCTGGGCTGTTACTCAAAGCCCCCTGTACACAGCCAGCAGAGCAGGGAGGTTTATAAGACAGAAGAGTTTGTTGAAGTCAAATTGAATCCTGCCTGAGCGGGTCCTCCTCCTGTGTTGCTCTCTGGACATCAGGTCACCTATTTTTAAGACTTGATCCTTAGACTGTGGGCACCTTAGCCCAATATGGATGTGAGAGTTGGACTGTGAAGAAGGCTGATCGCCGAAGAATTGATGCTTTTGAACTGTGGTGTTGGAGAAGACTCTTGAGAGTCCCTTGGACTGCAAGGAGATCCAACCAGTCCATTCTGAAGGAGATCAACCCTGGGATTTCTTTGGAAGGAATGAT
>SJYT01007029.1:117263-196710 GCA_006410635.1 Cephalophus harveyi | reverse complement strand
AAAGCTGAAACTCCAGTACTTTGGCCACCTCATGCGAAGAGTTGACTCATTGGAAAAGACTCTGATGCTGGGAGGGATTGGGGGCAGGAGGAGAAGGGGACGACCGAGGATGAGATGGCTGGATGGCATCACTGACTCAATGGATGTGAGTCTGAGTGAACTCCGAGAGATGGTGATGAACAGGGAGGCCTGGCGTGCTGCGATTCATGGGGTCGCAAAGAGTCGGGCACGACTGAGCGACTGAACTGAACTGAAACCTGCCCCAAATGGTGAAAAAACCACTCCTGGGCTCTGTCAGGTGCTCTCCCCACCTGAGCTCTCTGCCCTCCCTTTGCACCACACAGATTTCCAGAAAAATTATGATGCTATAACCCTACTTTGATTTACCTACTTTAGGCCTCAGCTCACAAGTCCCCCCCCAACCCTGCTCTGATCCTTCCACCCGAGTTTGAGTCAGAAACCTTCTCTGGGAACCTCTACCCCAGTACTGACTGTCCGGGAGCAGTGTTTGGTATTGGGTCCAGTCTGTGTCCCCCACTGGATTCGAAGTTCTAGGAGGGCAGACCCTGGAACCATCTAGGTCACTGCTTTGTTGCCAGCACTCAATACAGGATGCACAAACAAAGCCTTTGAGTAAACTGTCAGTGACGATAAGCCACAATACTCATTTACCTGCTCTACGAAGGTCTAACTAACCCTGCAATGTAAACAGTTCTTCACTTTCTCACACACACCAACAACCTCACACGGAGAATCCAATTTACCCTCACAACAACCCTTCAAGAAACCACCTATTTCCATTTTACAGAGAAGGGAAGTTACTGCCCCAAATAACACAGCTAGAAGAGGCAGAAATCAAACTCAGACACCTTTCCAGTCTGAGCCAAAGAAACTGAGGCCTTCCAATAAAACTTTATTCAGACGAAAAAAAAAAGAAACTGAGGCTTAAACGGGGAGGGGAGAGGAACTCCTTTCACAGCCAAGCACTACAAATCCGACTTCTGTTCTTGTTCTTCTAATGCTTATTGAGTACCTACAATATTCAAAACCTTCGTCACAATGTTTTAAGGGACAAAACATTGATTCCTGTCCTCAAAGTGCGCAGACTACTGTAAAACGTCCCCCATTAACTTACTGCAAGTCATCAGGCCCTATAAACTTTGGGAGCCCCCATGTCACCTCGTCCCAAATGAGTGACTTTCCAAACAACCCAGTTAAGCACCTGCTTAATCTTCAACATCCACGTTTCCACTCTCAATTCAAGCTTTCATAATATCGCCTGAACCCCCAACACCAGCTGCATCGTCAAATATCCCATTTTTCTATTCCCTACTCAGCCTCTAAACGTCCCACTGTTGACACAAGATCTTTCAGTTTCCAAGATCGACGAACTCCAGGAACCCAATTATTTCAACATCTCCGTCTCCAGAGCCCTCCACTCAACCCAAACGCCCGTCTTCAATCCCAGCACCTTGTATTGCAGCGTGCGCGGTTCGATCATCTCCAGGGGTCGTCCGTTCACCTTGATGAGGCCGTTACCT
This sequence comes from Cephalophus harveyi, assembly GCA_006410635.1. NCBI lineage: Eukaryota > Metazoa > Chordata > Mammalia > Artiodactyla > Bovidae > Cephalophus > Cephalophus harveyi. The sequence continues at coordinate 195,169 of SJYT01007029.1, read as the reverse complement.
CGTTTGCAGTGCGCCACGGCCGTGGCCGTCTTCTGTGGAAAGCGAGGGAGAGAACGGAGCCACGTGAGCTCTAGGCCTCGGCTCCCAAGGAGACCCCAGATTCCTTCCCACAGGCCTCTCCGACACGGGGCTCCTACCATCGGGCGCCCGTCTCACCTTGCGTCCGAAGACTTGCACCGACTGCAGAGGGCCCTTGGACGGCATGGCTGCGGGCGTAGAATCGAGATCTTCACCGCGCGGCGCCGCAACCGGAAAAGGAAAGCTCGGGGATACCCTAGCCGCTTTTCAGGGTCTGCGCAGGCGCGTTGTGCTCAGCGTTGCGACGGGAGAGAGCTTTACGGCTTGTGGGCGGGACTTTGGATTGGCGGCAGGAAGGTGGGCCCGGGTAGCGAAGGGGGCGGGACCTGGGAGTGGAAGGGACTGGCCTGAACGGTGCCTGGGGCCGGCCCGAAAGGGCGAGTTGTTCAGTAACTCAGTCGTGTCCGACTCTTTGGGACCCCCGTGGACTGTAGCCCGCCAGGCTTCCATGTCTTTCACTATCTCCCGGAGTTTGCTTAAACTCATGTTCATTGAGGCGATGATCCCATCCAACCATCTCATCCTCTGTCGCACCCTTCTCCTGCCTTCAGTCTTTCCCAGTATCAGGGTCTTCTCTAATGAGCCCGCTCTTCGTATCAGGTGGCCACAGAATTGGAGCTTCAGCTATAGAGTGAGTCTTTCCAATGAATCTTCAGGCTTGATTTCCTTTAGGATTGACTGGTTTGATCTCCTTGCTGTTCCAAGGACTCTCAAGGGTCTTCTCCAGCAGCACAGTTCCAACGGATCAGTTATTCAATGTTCAGCCTTCTTTATGGTTGAACTCTCACATCCCTACATGACAGTGGAAAAACTAGCTTTGACTATACGGACCTTTGTCGTCAAAGTGATGTCTCTGCTTTTTAATACGCTGTCTCGGCTTGTCATAGGTTTTCTTCCAAGGAGAAAGGAGGGTGAAGACAGGCGGTAATTCACATCCTCAGTTCTCACTGGCCACCGCCATCTCACATTTGTGTTTGGACTCTTCATTTATCTCCCTTCACTCCCATCCTCCATAGATTCTCATACATGCACACTCACCGCCCCGCCCGCCCTCCCCCCCTTTCCCACAGCCAGGAGGTTGCTTCACAGTTGGCAGTCTTCCTGTCTTCTAGAATTTCTCCTCAAGAATCCTGATAGGATTCAGAATACCCCTCCTCCTAGAATCCATCTCCTTAAAGCATCCTCCCCAGAACGCTTTTCCTCTTAGAGCCCCTTCCCCGGAAACTTTCACCGAAACTCCCTTCATTTTAGGAACTTCCCTGGTGGTCCAGTGGCCAAGACTCTGAGCTCCCAATGCAGGGGCCCAGTTTCTATCCCTGATCAAGGAACTAGATCCCACATGCCCCAATTAAGACCTGGTGCAGTCAAATAAGTAAATAAAAAAATATTAAAGGACTTTCTTCCTTTTAGACTCTCCTCCTCAAATTCTCTCAGAGCCCTCATCTTAGACTCCCTCTTTGCCTAAATCTCCCTCCACTCAGGGTCCCCTTACCCCTCTTTTCCCCCAGAATCTTCCCTTCTTCAGAATCCACAATGCCTAGAATCCCCCTCCTTCAGAAGCTTTCTCTCCCCTAATCCACTTTTCCCAGATCTGCTGCCCCCTCCGAACCTGTTTTCACAAAATCTTCATCCCGGGACTTCCCTGGTGGCTAAGACTCCTTGCTCCCCACTCAGGGGGCCCAAGTTCCATCCCTTGTCTTGGAATTAGAACTCACATACTGCAACTCATGCACCAAGAAGATCAAAGATCTCCATGTAACTAAGACCTGGCACAGCCAAATAAATTATTTTAAAACAAAACAAAAAACCAAAATCTACATCCTTCTCAGAGCCCTCTCTCAAAATCTACCTTTTCCCCAAATCCCCAGTTTTCCCACCCCCATTTGAGGAACCTCAGGATGGAGTAGCTCCTTGCTCCCCACTGCTCAGGATGCTCCCTTCCCAGCCAGGAGCTTCTTTTCAGGTGCAGGTGACAGTCGGCTGCCTCAGTTTCTCTGGGTCTGGGGTCCAAGGTTCAAAGGGGCGTGCTGGCTCACGGATGCCTGGAGGGCGGAAACAGAGTGACGATTGGTGGGCGGGTCTGGGCCAAAGGGAGGAACCGGCAGCTCAGAGTCCAGCTCCTAAAGGGTGACAGAGGGAGAGGACGAGGGGCCGGGGAGACAGGCAGCAAGGACCCAGAAGCTGACGTGGAGGGACCCACAGACCTACAGACACATAGCACCAGAGAGAGAGGTGTACGTGGAGGGGAAGGCAAAGACTGGACCAACGGAGGAGAGGAAAATGAAGAGAGACATCGGGTCAATCAGAGATGGAGCCAGAAGTCACAAGTGACAGAGGCAGAGGCCAATGCTCAGAGAAAGAAGTCAGCAGGTACAGGCAGGCGTGAAAATTCCAACACTTGTAGCAGAAATAGGAGAAAGGCCAGCTGCTGCTGCTAAGTCACTTCAGTCATCTCCGACTCTGTGCGACCCCATAGACGGCAGCCCACCAGGCTCCCCTGTCCCTGGGATTCTCCAGGCAAGAACACTGGAGTGGGTTGCCATTTCCTTCTCCAATGCATGAAAGTGAAAAGTGAAAGTGAAGTTGCTCAGTCATGTCCGACTCTTAGCGACCCCACGGACTGCAGCCTACCAGGCTCTTCCACCCATGGGATTTTCCAGGCAAGAGTTGTGGAGTGGGGTGCCATTGCCTTCTCCAGAAAGGACAGCAAAGACTCCCAAATAAACACCTCCAGAATTAAAGCTAACTGGTGTTTTCCAGTGGGAAGACAAACAGGCCACAGAATGCACAGGCTGGACATACTCTGGACTGCCTCAGGGGGCTGTTTGGGGGACAGGGGACGCTTCTAAACTCTCTGGTCTCTCCAGGATGATCCTAATAACCTTGCTGAGTCTGATATCTTGATTGGGGGAAAGGAAGGGAAGAGAGTTCTCTGAACCACGACCTCCCTACTCTAGGGTCACCATCTCCCCCAGCCTCTGGGAGTACACTTCCAGGTATCTATGGATTGAGTAGAGATGGAAAGACAGGGACGGGGCATTTCCTCTCCCCTGTTTTCCAGCTTGCTCCCTCTCTCTGTACCTCTTGTTTCCAGGAACCCAGGCTGGAAGCAGAGAAAGTCTGGGGATGGGCAGGGTGTCCATGTGGCTTCTCTGGATCACCCTCCTGCTGGTGCTGCCCTTGGGAGGCCTAGGACCACCCCTCTGCCCGAGAGAACCTTTCTACTTCCTCATTGCCATCACGAAGATGCTGGTGAGGGGGGAGGGAAGAGCCAGCAGACAGGGGCAGGCTAGTTAAGGAGTGGTGTGGGGGCATGTTTGCGAAAGGGTCAGTCTCTCCCTCTCCAAGATCTGATTTTCCTTCCTACCCCACAATTACAGGAAAACAAAAATGATGGCAGTCTCTACACCCCAGAAAATCTATTGGTGAGTATCATGTTCCCTCCTTACTAAGGTTGGACATTTAGGGAGAATCCACTAGCTCAGGACACACTGGAGGCCAGGAGGCAGGCAGGCTGGTATTCTGGCTGTCCAATTCTTGACCCATCCCCAGTCTTGACAAATGTATTTTGTTCACAGCTGTCTGTAACACCTAGTACAGTGATTGGCATATAATAGCAACAAAGGATGCTAATGACTACAGCTATTATTTTAAATATATATATATATTTATTTGTTTGGCTGCATTGGGTCTTAGTTGTGGCACCTGGAATCTTTCATTGTGGCACACGGGCTCAGCAGTTGCTTCTCCGCAAGTGGGATCTTAGTTCTCAGACTAGGGATCAAACCCCCATCCTCTGCATAGGAAGGTGGGTACTTAACCACTGGACCGCCAGTGAAGCCCCAACAACAGCTATTCTTACATAGTTTCTTACTTGGTGCCTGGTACTGGTCTAAATGCTTTAAGTGTATTGGCCTTTTTTGGAGGGGTGCAATCTTAGTTCCCCGACCAGCGATTGAACCTTGAACCCGCACAGTGAAAGCGCCAGCACGGAGTCCTAACCCCTGGACCACCAGGGAAGTCCTAAGCATTTTAGCTTAATTACTCTTCACACTGACCCTACAAGGTAAACAGGGTTGTCACGTATGGATGTGAAGGCTGTACATTGCACAAGGGTCCCACACCTACAAGGACAGCATTCTCATTCTGGGTGTATTTGTCAGTTTCCGGAAGACGGCAGTAAAGTATCTTGTTCTAACAAAATCAGAACGTGGAAGTATTAAGGAAGGAACATCTTTTTGCACTTCTAGTAAAGGTAGGGATTATTCAGAACTCCATTTACAGATGAGGAAACAGGCTTAGATTAGTGAAGGAGCTTGTTCCAGGCTACAATGAGGACTTGGGATCAGCCCTTGCCCAGAGACATCAGATCACTCTGTCTCTACAGGTGTGTCCTGCTGAGACTCTCCGTTGCTTCCGGCTGGAGCTGTCTGTGATTGCGTTTGAGGAGGGCCCATCCGTGGGGATCGCTGTGTTCCGCCTACAGCGCCTACTGGATGCCCTGGGGTCCCGGCTGTGGGTGACTGGTCAGGGCCCTTGTCCACCCTGCGAAGGACACCCTCAGAGACCAGTCCCTCTTTTTCTGGCCAAACTCTTGGAGTTATTACAGGGGACTTGTGCTCGGAATCTGCCCTCAGCATAAACTTCAGAGGAAGTCTCCCTGGTACTCCGAAAGAGGCCAGGTGGGGAGGGAGAGGAGACTTGATTTCCAGCTCTAGTTCCTAAACCCTAAGCCTTCTCCTTCTAGGCCAGAAGACCTTACCTGTAGCCCCAAGAGCCAGGGGAAGAGGTAAGAAGGAAGAAAATAAGGTGAGATGTGAAGCCTGAAATCTCTGACCTACTGGGGCAGGAGGTTGGATAAATTACCCCACCTTACCCCACTGTTCTCCCTCTCTTTCAGATACTTCCTCCTCTCTCTGCTTCCAGGAAGGGACAATGCACACTTGTCCTCTAACCTCATCCCCATCCCTTGAGGAGAGGAAGTCTTGTGGCTCATATCCCTGGCTACAAATAATCACCACTTGGAGAACTTTTAAATACTGCTGGTGTCTAGGTCCTAGTCTGGAGAACTTGACCACTGGTCTCTGGTGAATCCTGAACATCTGTATTTTAAAAGTTAACTTTGTTGAGGAATAATTTACATACAGTAAAAGGAGAAGGAAAGGCAGAGAGAAGGAAATGGCAGCCCACTCCAGTACTCTTGCCTGGAAAAATCCCATGGATGGAGGAGCCTGGTAGGCTACCATCCCTGGGGTCACAAAGAGTCGGACATGACTGAGTGAGTTCACTTTCATTTTCTTTCACTTTCAAAAGGTACCTGTTTTTTTAAAAAACTATTTATTTCGTTGTGCCATGTCTTAGTTGTGGCATGTGGGATCTAGTTCCCTGACCAGGGATCGAACCCTTGCCCCCTGCATTAGGAGCATGGAGTCCAGCCACTGGACCACCAGGGAAGCCCCAAAGGTACCCATTTTAAGTGTACATTTCAGAGGGTTCTGACAAATATATATATATAGCCACATTTCAGTGACCCCAGAGTAATTCTTTTGTGCCTCTTCCCTATCAGTCTCCATCTCTAGTCCTAGAGACTGACGAATCTGATTTCTGTTTGTATAGATTGGTTTTACCTGCTCTAGAATCTCATATGAATGGAATAATACTGTACACAGCCTCATATCTGGCTTCTTTCACTCGGTGAATGTTTTTGATATTCATTCATGTGGATTATCAGTGGACTGTTATCATTCCAGGGCATGTATGTGCTGCAACTTGTTCATTCCTTCTCCTCATGATAGACATTGGGTTGTTTCCTGTTTGGGGCTACTATGCATGCATATCTCTTATCTTCTCAACTGTTCTCATGTGCTGCCAGATGGAGAGTTGAGAACCACTGATACACCAAGAAAGAGTTTTCCACAGGGAGAAAATGATGGTTCCCTCTCTTTCCTGGAGTAAATATCTTCCTGCAGAAGTGTCAATAGGCATTTTTATGTGGAATCCCATTCTAAAGAACTGCTGTTTAAAGGAACCAAGCTTAGGGACTTCGATGGTCCAGTGGCTAAGACTCAATGCTCGTAGTGCAGGGGGCCTGGGCTCCCTCCCTGGTCAGGAAACTAGATTCCACAAGCTTCAGCTAAGAGTTCACAGGCCAAGACTAAATACACCACATGCTACAACAAAGATTAAGACCCCCAAGTGCAGCAACTAAGAACTCTGTGGCCAAATAAATAAATACATATTTAAAGAAGAAAAAACAAAAAAAGGAAGCAAGCTTATAGAAAAAGAAACTTTTTTGTGTGTGCCACTGTCAGCCCATCAGTAACTCATTCCCCTGTAACTAACTAGGTATATATTAAATTTCTGATAAACTGAATCCAGATTTCTCATCGCTTACATGGGAATTTTAGCAATATGTTCTAAAAGCTCCCAATTTTTTTTTTTTCCCTGCATCAGGTTAATTTTTATCTCTCCATGATGCCTGTTCTCTTTGCCATCTCTCTGACAAATAATTCAGTTCAGTTCAGTCACTCAGTCGTGTCCAACTCTTTGCAACCCCATGGACTTCAGCACACCAGGCCTCTCTGTCCATCACTAACTCCTGGAGTTTATTCATACTCATGGTCCATTGAGTCAGTGATGCCATCCAACCGTCTCATCCTCTGTCGTCCCCTTCTCCTCCCGCCTTCAATCTTTCCCAGCATCAGGGTCTTTTCAAATGAGTCAGTTCTTCGCATCAGGTGGCCCATCCAGTTACATACATAATTTTTCTGAGCTTAGGTTACCTCGTCTGAGACATAGGGGTATCTACCTCCTAGGAATGTTTCAGAGGCTGTGAGATAGAATCTGACTTATTTGCAAATTTGTTACTGTTTGCTAATTCCCTGCCTCCTCACGGCTTAGTACACCGCGTTAGGCATCTGGACTAAATTACTTCTGGCTGATGCAGAGGCTGGAACTCCAATTCTTTGGCCACCTCATGCGAAGAGTTGACTCACTGAAAAAGACCCTGATGCTGGGAGGGATTGGGGGCAGGAGGAGAAGGGGACGACAGAGGATGAGATGGCTGGATGACATCACCGACTCGATGCACATGAGTTTGGGTGAATTCCGGGAGTTGGTGATGGACAGGAAGGCCTGGCATGCTGCGATTCATGGGGTCGCAAAGAGTCGGACACGACTGAGCGACTGAACTGAAATGAACTAAGAAAAGGCCGATCAGAGGGGAGTTAAAACACGCCCATTTGACCCTCCGAAAATGTCGGCTCCACGCCCTACTTTAAGAAATCTCTGCCACTCTCAATATGGCGTCCTGGAGTACGTCATCGGGGACGAGCCTCGGGAGTCTCGCGTTAGGCGGGCGGGGCCAAGGGGTAGATTCTCGCGAGAGAGCACGTCAGTCCCAGTTAGGCGTCGTGTGAACAGCAGCTGGTAGCGAAGGCTAAAGAGTCGCTAGAGCTGTGAGCTGGTGGGTTGGCGGCCGGGGTTTCAGGCCAGGGGGTTGTTGGAGGCCAGGGCGGCGTAGAGACTGTGTTAGGAGCTCGGGAGGTATGGCAGGTGGCGTGGGGGAGGGGGTTCTCTTTCGGGTTCACGGTTACCAGAACAAGGCTGCCGGAAGTGCGCTTAGGGATTTTTCTTCCTGGAACCCTAGGGGAAACTGAGGCTCGGGGTGGGATTCCGAACTGGGGGTTGCGCTGAGGCCGCTGTCTTTCCCTGCGAGCAGAAGATGTCGGACAGTGAGGACAGCAACTTCTCCGAGGAGGAGGACAGCGAGCGCAGCAGTGACGGCGAGGAGGCCGAGGTCTGTGGCCGGGACTCTGGGGGAGACATGGGGCCTGGGGACAGGACCAGGGCAGAACGGCTCCTGTGGGAGCCTCGAGAGGATCAGGACGAGCTCTGGTCTCTGGGAACTTACAGGTTGTCGGGAGGGAGAGAGAGAGAAATAGGCAAGCCCAAGTCAAGCAGAAGCACAGGTGCTGGAGGCCTTGGGTATTCCAGGTACAATGAGATAGCAAGTGATGTTTTTGAAGGACTTGACATATAGTAAGAAATATTAGTTTTTATTTTTAGGTATGCTCAGTCATTGGAGAAATATATTTTTAGTGTTTACTACATGCTAGACACAATTCTTAACCCTTGGGCTAAACCAGTAAACAAAGCAGGTTTTTAAAAAAATCTTTCTTTGCTCTGGTGAAGGTAAACAAACATAGCTGATCAGTTAGTCATTTATTAAGCTAGAAGACACTGGAGAAATGTAGAGAAGAGAAGGGGACTAGGGAGTCCTGGTTGAACTTTCAGTAGGACCATGGTGCACCTGGGAGGGTGACGTTTGGCGGTGATGGAGCGAGTCATGTCATATGCAGGAAGAGTGTTCCCATAAGGGGGAAGAGCAAGTGCAAAGTTGGGAGCATGTCTGTGGTGGTCAGAAATTAACGAGGCCAGTTTGCCTGTATCAGAGCATCGTAGCAGTAACAGGAGCCAGATCATGTCAGATCTTGAAGGCCGTGGTGAGGAATTTATCCTTAACCGTGTGAGGTGAAGCCATGTGAAGTTTTTGAGCAAAGGAGGCGTATAATCTAATATTTTGAAAAGATCACTGTGCTTTTGGGTCTGTTGAATGTCAGTGTTTAGGAACCAAATACAGACATTTCCTGGGACATATCTGATTGTAGATATTCTTTTATTCTGCTATTAGCCTCTTATTTATTTTATGCCATTTGATTTATTCATTTGTTGAACAAATGAATATTTGAGCATCTTCTGCTCTGTTCCAGTTGCTTTTGGGTCTGTTGAATGTCAGTGTTTAGGAACCAAATACAGACATTTCCTGGGACATATCTGATTGTAGATATTCTTTTATTCTGCTATTAGCCTCTTATTTATTTTATGCCATTTGATTTATTCATTTGTTGAACAAATGAATATTTGAGCATCTTCTGCTCTGTTCCAGAGATTTCCTAGGTGTTAGGAAGAGTGGAGCAAGGCAAATTTCTGCTTTCACAGAGTTTGCATTTAGTAGGCAATGATTACAGACTAACAAAGAGATGACACTGTGATTACAGAAATGCCAGTTTATTGTTAAAGTTAGTTGCAACACTTGTAAAAAATTTTATGTAAAAATCAGGTGAGGTCCACAGCAGTTCTTTGCTCAAAAAGTGGCACCACCCCCCACCTTTTTTTTTCACTGTACATGGCTAAGTGAAACTTAGCCATACAACTAAGATGTATAGGATCTTAGTTCCCTGCCAAAAGATCAAACCCGTGCCCCCTGCAGTGGAAGCTCAAAGTCTTAACCACTGGACCGTAAGGGAAATCCTGACACCCACCTTTAAAACTGGGAATTTCTCTACTTCCCAGAGTATATTAATTGCCATTTGTCATTATGCAGATTTAAGAAAAGGAAAATTTCATAACCTGGGTTCTGGAAAACATCAGATAGATGGAGAGTGCCGTAGGCTTCCCTTGAACTGCCTCATTTACTTATGTTTCCTGTTGGCCCACTTGGAGGCATTTGATTGTCAATCCTTGTCATGCTCTTTAAGGAGTCCTTAGCTTGCCAGAATAGGAATGGGGCAAATGGGAAGATGACAAGAAAGGCCTTTCCTTCAAGCTGTCTCACTGGGTCCTTGGTCCTCTGACTCATGGCTTCAAGACACTGAGCTTGTAGTTAAAGCCGGGTGGTAATGAGACCAGGATCTCCAGTTCCTTTGCCTGGCTGAGGTAGTGTGGTGTGTACTGTGCAAGTCTCAACTTCCCTAACACCACCTCGGGCTTTTTTTTCTCCACATCAGTTTTTTAACTCACTTGCTGGCTCACCTGCTCTCACCAGGAAAGGCCGGACGGCAGTGTGAGGGCTTTCCTCACCTCCAGAGATAGGTCTGACGGGGCTTTATATTTTTATTTTAGTTGTGCTGGGTTTATGTTGTGGCACAGGCTTTCTCTAGTTGTGGCTAGCGGGGGCTTCTCTTGTTGCGGTGCGTGGACTCTCTAGTTGTGGCACATAGGGTCCGGTGCATGCAAGCTCAGGAGTTGCCGCACTTGGGCTCAATTGCTCCCTGGCATGTGGCATCTCTGTTCCCCGACCAGGATCAAACCTGCATGCCCTGCTTTGTGAGGCTGATTCGTTATTGTTTTGTTTTGTTTTTTTTTTTTTTTGAGGCTGATTCTTAACCACTGGACCACCAGGGAAGTTCCCTGGCTGGGCTTTTTAGACAGCCAAGTGTTGACATGGTGCTTAAAGGACTGGCTCCTGTGAATACACAGGTGTGTGTGCTAAGTCTCTTCAATCATGTCCGACTCAGCGACCCCATGGACTGTGTGTAGCCCACCAGGCTCCTCTGTCCTTCTCCAGGCAAGAATCCTAGAGAGGGTTGCCATGCCCTTCTCCAGGGAATCTTCCCGATCCAGGGATCAAAACCAGGTCTCCTGCATTGTAGGCAGTTTCTATACTATCTGAGCCACCAGGGAAGCCCTAGATGGACTGCTAGAGATGGCAAATAATGAGCCACTGTTGAGGCAGTTATCTGGTTTATTATTCAGCTTAATTCCATCACCAGGGATTAAACCAGTACCCCTTGCAGTGGAAGCACAGAGTCTTAACCAGGGAAGTCCCTGAGTGATCATCTTATTCATCCATTCACCAAGTGTTCTTTGAGTTCCTGTTACGTTAGGATCAGTCTCCCTCACGAGCCCTGTGTTGAGGTAGTTTATAAGCCGAGATAGTTTATAAGCCGATGGTTACTCTAGGGCATGCTGAGGATGGACTGTGTCAGAGCATGTTCAAGCCCTGAGGTAACAGAGATAATAGTGAGAACTGTCTCCTCAGAGAATGGAGAGCCAGGTTTGGAAAGAAGACTGCTGGAATTGACCCAGGGCGATGATGCAGAGTTCCTGGAAATCAGGCTGTGGTCCTGATTTGAGTTAAAATAAGGGATACTATGGGCTAGTCAGAATTCTGTTTTGAACAAATACATTTGACCCTTGAACACAATGGGTTTGGATTGCTTGGGTCCAATTATATGTGGCCTTTTTTTTCTATAGTATATTATACCCCAGGTCCATAATGGGTTAAATCCCGAGGTTTGTAATGGTAGATACTGAGAAACCCTGTAGTTGGAGGGTTGCCAGTAAGTTACGTGTATATTTTTGACTGCACAGAGGGTCAGAGTCCCAGCCCCCATGTTCTCTGAGGGTCAGCTGTATTTTTAAAGTCGTCTTCTGTTTCTAGCCCTGGGCTGGGTGGTGTTGAGGACCTAAGAGTGTCTGAGCTATCTTGGGCCTTTCACTCAGGGAGCTAGCTCACGTGGTCAGGGCTGTGATGGTGGAAGCCCAGAGGATTGTGAGCTTAGAGAATGTGCCTGACTCTCCCTGGTGGGGAGAGGGCAAGCATCACTTCCTGAAAGAGTATTTTGATAGAAGTATGAGTGAGAGGCAGAGGAAGATGGCTTTTTATGCTGAGGACGGATGGTGGACAGTGCTAGAGCGTGCTGTAAGAGCCTCCGTGGGTTTGGACCTTGCGTTTAGGAGGGCTGCCTGGAGGGCCGCCTGGGGAGGTGGCACAGAGGGAGGGGCAGTGGGCCCAACGTGCACTTGCATACCAGGCAGCTGGGCGTTCACCTGAGGGCAGTGGGGAGCCCTGGCTGTTTTAAGCAAAGGACTAAATGATCAGATTCATGTTTTAGATCATAGTTTCCCAAGACTGTAGATGCTTTCCAGGTGGGGAGTAATGAGAAGTGCTTTTAGGTGGAATAAAAATAAGACCTGAAACCACATTGAATCATTTAGTAAGACAGTTAATTTCCTTTTTATTTGCATGTCTTATCTTTTAACTGGGTCATGGAGAAGGTTTCACTTTAGTGCTACTGTGTCTTGAACACCTTTCTGAAATTTGCTAGTCTCTGTGTTTGGCAGGGAGAACAGGCTTTAGGCTTAGCCTGCAGGAGGCAACAGGCAAGTTCCAATCATGTTGGAACTTAGTCAACATTGTTTTCCTTTTAATTTTATGGTTACTTTCTATTTATAACAAGTGAAATGAAAGTTGCTCAGTCCTGTCTACTCTTTGCAACCCCATGGATAGTCCATGGAATTCTCTAGGCCAGAATACTGGAGTAGGTAGCCGTTTCTTTTCTCCAGGGGATCTTCCCTACCCAGGGGTCGAACCCAGGTCTCCCACATTACAAGTGGATTCTTTACCAGCTAAGCCACAAGGGAAGCCCTATTTATAACAAGCTAACCTTTAGAGTTTTAACTTCTGAAATGTTTAAAAGCAAAAGAAGTGCCTCTTCAGTAAAATTTCCAGTGAATTTAAAGAAAAATACCAAATCGGTTGTTCTGATGTGGAGATGGTGAGAAGTCATGAAGTTAATGAGGGAAAGGTTAATGTTGGGGACACTGTTTGGTATGAATCATGTCCTTTTGTGATTTGTATGAAAAGAGGGGATTGGAGGTCAAAAGACAGGAAAGGAGGCGGGGGCAAAGATTCAACTTTAGAGGGCAGTGTTCTGGTGCAGGCTAGGGGGCTCTGGGAAGGGAGGAGCGATAGTTTGAAGAGATAATGTTCAGAAAGTAGAAAGATCAAGAGTTTGGTGCCTAGTGGGAGCTAGAGGAGGCTAGCACAGGTCTAGGGAAAGACCCCGAGGCCAGTTCATGACATGGTGGATGTGAAGGGCTCAGAGGACATCAGGGGAAGGTATCCAGGAGGCTGTTGGCACATGAGGGTGTCTAGTTCTGGGAGAAAGTTGGGGACTGGAGACAGATGGGGTTGTCATCTACAGAGACAGGAAGTGAGATCGTGGAAGATAGAAGGGCCAAAGAGAGGAGTGCATAGAGGGAGAAGGAAAGTGGGCCTTTGGCTGAACCCTGGTGATTGACACCAGCATTTGAGGGGTGAGCCCAGTAAGGGGAATCGGGGGCAAAGATTCAACTTTAGAGGGCAGTGTTCTGGTGCAGGCTAGGGGGCTCTGGGAAGGGAGGAGCGATAGTTTGAAGAGATAATGTTCAGAAAGTAGAAAGATCAAGAGTTTGGTGCCTAGTGGGAGCTAGAGGAGGCTAGCACAGGTCTAGGGAAAGACCCCGAGGCCAGTTCATGACATGGTGGATGTGAAGGGCTCAGAGGACATCAGGGGAAGGTATCCAGGAGGCTGTTGGCACATGAGGGTGTCTAGTTCTGGGAGAAAGTTGGGGACTGGAGACAGATGGGGTTGTCATCTACAGAGACAGGAAGTGAGATCGTGGAAGATAGAAGGGCCAAAGAGAGGAGTGCATAGAGGGAGAAGGAAAGTGGGCCTTTGGCTGAACCCTGGTGATTGACACCAGCATTTGAGGGGTGAGCCCAGTAAGGGGAACCTGCAGAAGAGCAGGTGGAGAGGTTAGAGAAAAACCAGGAGTGAAGTGGCAGATCCTAAGGGTAGAGCAGTTCCCTGGGGAGAGAGAAGTCAGTGGGGTGAGAAGTCTTACGGGTAAGGACCAGAGACTGTCCACAGAAGTAGCTGTGGAAGGTGATCCATGACCTTGGCAAGCAGTGTAGACTGGAACCAGCTCTGGGAGCCATTGTCACAGTGACACAGCCAAGGGAGTGGATGAGAGGGCCTGGGGGAGCCGTCGTATAGAGAAAGACAGGAACCAAGGATCAAGCCTCAAGGAGAGAGTTTTCAAAGGCTCGGCAGAGGCTAGCAAGGAGGTCTAGGGGAGGGGGAGCCCAGGTCGGCTCCCAGATACTGGTTGGGTGGATGGTGGTGCCGTCACTGAGATAGGATGGCTACTGGGGAGACCCGGCCAGGGTGGAAGAGCATGTTCACAGAGCAGAGGGGCCGGTGATCAGCCAGGCAGAGCTGAGGTCAGATTTAGGGATGGAGAGCAGAGCATGGTGTCTGGATTTGGGGGGTTCAGAACACTGGTTCCCCAACCCCCCCGACCCTGCAGGTAGAGGAAGAGCGGCGGAGTGCAGCGGGCAGTGAGAAGGAGGAAGAGCCCGAGGAGGAAGAGGAGGAGGAAGAGGAGGAAGAGTATGATGAGGAAGAGGAGGAGGAAGATGACGACCGGCCCCCCAAGAAACCCCGCCATGGCGGCTTCATTCTGGATGAGGCTGGTATGTGACAGGGCCGGCGGGTGCTGAGCGGACGCTGGACTGCCACCTTCGGTTCTGTTTCTCCAGTATATTATGCTTGTTAAACTTTTCCTTTTGGTAAATGTCAGACACTCACCGGTAGGATAGTATACGGTGCCCTGGGTGCTGCCAGTAGTGAACAGCTCAAGGCTGCACTTGCTTTGTGTATTCCTCCTCACTCCCACCCACCACCAGAAGGTGTTGAAGCAAATCTCAGATACAGAATTTTACCCCCAAATATTCCTTTGAATAATCTGTAAAATAGATCCTTTCAAAACACAGAATTAAAATACCATTGTCCTGTTTTTAAAAACTAGGGATATGCTGTGCTAGTCCTGAAAAGCTCAGGTGACGTAGAAGTAGGCAGCTGGACCGGGCAGCGGAGGCAGACAGATCCTGGCCTGGCTCTGCTCTTTCCTCAGGGCCCCTGGGCAAGTGGCTGCCTGTCTCTCTCAGCCTCTTTACTGTTCTGTACAAGGCAGCAGGCAGGTCTGCCTACTTCAGCAGGAATATTTTCAGGGATTTGGGGGATCAAGCATGTAAAGCACATCAGGTTGGTGGCAACCCAAAATGTAATGGCCAGCCTGCAGTAAGCCCTCAGAAAACAGGGTTGTTATTTAATCACGTTGTGTGGGCCCACATCACATCTACTGTTCTGTAACTGCTTTTCTGTTCAACGATTGTGGAGGTGTATATAATGTAGATAGCTTAAGTTAAATGAGTTAGGTTAAATGAGTTAAGCTAAATGTAAGAAAAGTTTTCTGAACATTTGGCAGGTCCTCAATAAATTTTAACTGTTAGCATCATCATAGAAATATATTTTTTCTGATGGCTGCTTAGTGTTCCATTCTAAAATGTGCTTTATGGAACCAGTCTCTTGGAGGACGTTGAAATTGTATGTAATTTTCAGTAGTAAGCAGCATTACCATGAATATCTTCATATGTATTTAAACACATATATGCAAGTTATTGCCTGGGCTAGGGGTTCTTAATCTTTTTTTTGTGCTGTGGCCCCTTTTAAAGTCTGCTGAAGGCTATGGAAGTGTGAGTCCCTGACCCTTCTCAGAATCATGTTGTGAAATGCATTAAAAAAAGTACATAGAATTCCAAAGGAAACAATTATGGTGAAATACAGTATCTAAATATTGAAAGAACATTGTAATATGGATTTCTTTGGTGGGCTGATGGTTAAGAGCCTGCACTTCCACTGCAGGGAGTGTGGGTTCAATCCCTGATTGGGGAAGTTCTGTATGCTGTGCAGTGCAGCCAAAAAAGAGAACACTGTGATGTATGTGCTGCTTTTTTTTTTAGCATATTGAAAAAGCAAGGTGTAATGGAGGATCTGTTAAGAATCTAATTTTGAGGTAGCAGTGACTGTGAGTAATACTTTGAGGTATCTGCAGTTACGCTATGCTATGAAGGTACCAGACCTCACTGCTTAACACGCTGTGGTTTGTTGCCGTTGTTCATGATTGATGTAAATACGTAGAGATTAGTGAAAATGAAGATGCAGTTTTTTCACCTAACATAGACTGTGCAGATTTTCTACATGGTAAATCCCTAAGTCAAACTGCTGGACAAAAGGGATACATATTTTTTTAAAGCTTTTTGATACCTTTGGCCAAATATAAGCTCCCAGAAAGGTCACACTACTTGATACTCTCACCATCTGTGCAAGCGACGCTTGTCCCTGTGCTTGTTGCCTGTGCCCAGGCAAAGGGGAGTGACGTGGAGCGCCACCCTCATTTTCTTGGGACCCTCTTACCGGAGAGGAAACCGGGGAACAGAAGGGCAGGAGATGTCCTGGGTGTTCCTGGCTCTCAGGGAGCTTCAGGCCTTTTCTCAGTGGCTGAGGGGGAGAGTCCTTGCTTAGAGAAAAGGTCTTAACAGATGGACTCAGACCAAGAGAGTGGATAACACGCCATCTGACACAGATGGTGGTCACTAGGGACACCCACTTAGTGGTGGTGGGAGTGTCACTGGGTGCTGCCTGTGGGAAAGCTATGTGGCAGTGCCCATTAACATTCCCCACGCAGGGACCCTTAGAACGAGCAATTCCCTCTGAGGAATTCACCCCCAGGTACCTAAAGATACGAGAACAGATGCTTGCTGCAGTCTGGTGTGCGGTTGCAAATGTTTGGTGACTGCAGTGTGCCCTCTTGATTAGGGCCTGGTATAATGAACTCCGGGCTTCCCTGGTGCTTCAGCAGTAAAGAATCTGCCTACAACGCAGGAGCCACGAGTTCAATCCCTGGGTCAGGAAGATCCGCTGGAGAAGGAAAGGGCAGTCCACTCCAATATTCTTGCCTGGGAAATCCCATGGACAGAGGAGCATGGCAGGATACAGTTGATGGGGTTGCAAAAGAATCGGACATGACTTACCAACTAAACAGCAACAGCATGATGAGCTACAGGGCCGATCATCAGGTAGCACATGAGGCGTGTGCCGCTGTGGAAGCGCTCCAAGCTGTCCTATTGCTTAAAGAAAGAGGGTGAGACAGAACAACGGGTTAAAAAATTGTGTGGAGGGAAAATAGTAGTGGGGGAGTTTATAGGCATTTCTTATGTGTGGCCAGATTATCTCTAGAACAGAAGCTGGTCACAAAGTTGCATCTGAGAAAGGGGACTGAAAGGGCTTAGAAATGGGAGGGAGTCTCACTGAACACTTACCTCTTCTATACACTTTGAAATTTTTTGTCATGTTAAGTTTATAGTGTAGTATTTGATACATACAAAAGAATATGTGTAATGTAACGAAGAGGTTAGGTGCATGGACCCTGGAGCCAGATTGCTTCTCAGGTACCAGTTGAGAGCCTTTGGACAAGTTAGATGACCTCTCTGTGTCTCGGATCTCTTACTGTGAAATTAGAAAGATGGTGGTGCCTCCCTTAGGGCGGCCAGGAAGATTCAGTGAGTAATCCGGCAAGTACTCAGAGGAGGGGCAGGGCACTTGGTACCCTAACATTAAGTGTTGGCTATTAGAAATGTAAGAGAAGAATAATAAAACCAACAAACCATGAATCCTGTCTTTAAAAAAAAAAAACTATGTACCAGTCTTCCCTTAATAGTTAGGAGGGAACTCTTTTGCTTGCTTATTTGGATCTTGTTTTTAAAATGGATCTGTGGGTGGTGGGAGGGAGGGATAACTTTTAGAATCAGGTGGATCCACACATGAGACTGTCCCTGGGGCTTCAAGCAGCTCTGAGGCCTTGGGCAGGGCTGCACCGCTGACCACTCGGCATTTCCGTTTCAGATGTGGATGATGAATACGAGGATGAGGACCAGTGGGAGGATGGAGCAGAGGACATCCTGGAGAAAGGTGAGGGGGGCCCCACCTCCCGGAGACCGCCGGGGGTGTGGCCGAGAGGGTCTTGAGAGCCCACCCACCCCCGCACTGTCCTGCCCCTCACCCTCCTCACCTTGCTTCTTTCTGTCTTTGCCAGAGAGACCAGCTCTGCACCCTTTTCCTTTTAGGCCCATGAGCTGGGGGGTTGGGGGCTGTGGGGAGAGGACTCTGGGATTGATGTGTTTAAGAGGAAGGAAGAGATCGAAGGTAAGAGCTTGAAAGTGTGATTCCCCACCCTCCTCCCATGTCCTGACATCTCCTCCTTCCTGCCCGTGGCACCCTCCCTCACCCCTGGCCCCTGTCCAGCCCTGGGGGCTCTGACTCATGCAGGGTCCCCAGGCAGGGGGTTCTGGGGCCAGATTTGGCCTAGGAAAGTATGTGTGTGTGTTTATGTGTGAGTGTTGTGGGGTGCAGAGGTGAGGGGCTGGGTGAGTGGCATGGGGTAGAGTTCAGGGTGTGCTTAGACAGTGGTTGTGAGTGGCTAGGAACAACTGGGTGTCCCCAGCTCCTGGGCCCCACCCCCAAGGAGGACACTGGGAGCAGGATGCTGAGTGGGCCAGAACAGGGGCTGAGGGTTGGGGGTTTCCTCAGTGAGGTGTCTCCTGCCCCAGGACCCAACTCTGACCCCCAAGCCTCCACTGCTTTCTCCAGGCCCCCGCTCTTCATCTCCTTTTACTCACCCTATCTGCCCATTTCTTTGCAGCCTCCAACATCGACAATGTTGTCCTGGATGAAGACCGGTCTGGGGCTCGCCGCCTGCAAAACCTCTGGAGGTGAGCTGAGATGGGAAAGGATGAGGCCGGCTTCCATGAGGAGATCTGGGGGCAGGTCAGCCCACCCTCCTCTCCTCAACCTTCCATTCTCGTTCACTTTCTCTCACACACCCCAGGGACCAGCGAGAAGAAGAACTGGGCGAGTATTACATGAAGAAATATGCCAAGTCATCTGTGGGAGAGACGTAAGGGCGTGTGCTGGGCCGGGGTGGGCCTGGCAGCATGTGGTCCCTTAGGAGGGTTGGGGTCTGACAGACGCCCTTCCTGCCTGACTGCCCCTCTCTCTCCAGGGTGTATGGGGGGTCTGATGAGCTCTCGGATGACATCACCCAGCAGCAGCTGCTTCCAGGAGTCAAGTAAGAGGGTGGGGCAGGAGGGCTTAGGTGGGAATTTTTATGGGGTGATGTGCCCACATGGCTCACTCCCTGAAGTGAAATCAGGCCACAGAGTTGCACAGACGGAGTGGTGGCTGGTGGGGAAAGAAGGGAATGGCAAGTTGGTGCTTTTCTCTCTCCTTCCTCTGCCTGCTCAGTTGGTGCTTTTCTCTCTCCCTCCTCTGCCTGCGGATGCCAGGATGGAGAAGGGAGAGGGTGTGGAGGGAGAGGAAGAGAGGTGGGTGTGGTGATTGGTATGTTTCCCATGAGGAAATAGATTTACTAAAGGGCTTCTTTTTCCTCTCCTGTCAGGGACCCCAATCTGTGGACTGTCAAATGTAAGGTGTGTGCCCTGGCCTCATGGCCTGAGGGAGGCAGAGGGATGGAGAAGTGGCCTTGTCAGGGGAGCTCGCCTTGACCTGTCAGTCTCTTGGTCCTTCTTCCCCGGCCTCTGCATCCTTCTCTCTGCTTCCCCCGCCCTCTCCACCTCCTCCCCCTCCCTAAGTGTCCCCCCCAGGTTTTCTCGCCGTCTGTGCCTCTTGCTCTCTGACCCCTCCTTCTCTCTTGTTCTCGCTCTCCTGTTTTATTTATTTATTTCTTTTTTTGACTGTGCTGTGTAGTTTGTGCAGTCTTAGTTCAACCAGGGATCGAACCCAGGCCCCCCGGCAGTGAGAGCACTGAGTCCTTTCTAACCACTGGACAGCCAGGAATATTCCTGCTGTCTTACTTTATCTTTTGCCCAATGACACTGTCTGTCTTTATTTTTTTAATTGAGGTGTAATTGACTTAGAATATTATGTAAATTTCAGGTGTACAACATAGTGATTTGCAATTTTTAAAGATACTGCTTTCGTAGTTACTATAAAATATTGGCTTTGTCCCGTGTGCTGTGCAGTGTACCCTTATAGCTTTATTTTATACATAGTAGTTTGTAGCTCTTAATCCCATATCCCTATACTGCCCTCCCCGGCTCTGTCTTCCTTGCTGCTCTCTCCTGCCCACGTTTCTATGTCCTGTTCCCCGTCTTGTCATCTCTCTTAAGCCTGCCTTTATTCTTCCAGATTGGGGAGGAACGGGCAACAGCCATTTCCTTGATGCGCAAGTTCATTGCCTACCAGTTCACAGACACGGTGAGTCGGATAGGCAGGCAGCCTCAGGGTGAGAGACGGGTAAAGCCCAGAGTGAAAGACAGAACAGGGTCAGGGGTACCAGGCACCCCAGCTGAGCAGCACTGCCTGTTAAGTGAGCTGCTTCAGCTAGAAAGTGACCCCTTTTTGGGTTGAAGGGTTCTTTTGTGCCTGTCGAGGTGCTGTCTTCATTCTCTCTGCATTTCTGGCACGGTTCCTCAGCCCCTGCACCCCTCTGAAAGTCAGCCATCTCTCTTCCTGAGCCTTTTCTGCCTGAGAGTGAGTTCTTTCTGTTCACCGGCCCTGGTGGGCAGCTGTCACCCCCTTGCTGTTTGGTTGGGAGTCCTAGCATAGGGCAGTGTGGCTAAGTGCATCACAGAACAGGCCTCTCAGGAGAATTCCTTCCTTCTCTTTTTCAGTGTCACCAAAGTCCATTGAGCCACTCCTCTGGGCTGCTCCCAGCGTTCGGCGATGCTGAGGGTACAGCAGTGGCTGTGCCAGCGCTGGTCCCTGCCCCGTCAGGGCTCGCTTTCATGCAGCACACAAAACATGAAATAATGCTGGCTGCGTGCAGGGCAGCAGATGCTGCAGGAAGGGCACAGATATATCTTTAGACTGTTGAGTTTCGAATCCTGCCCCTGTGGCTTCCTCACTCTATGACCTTGATCGAGCCACTTTCTGTGCCCCTTGCTTTCACCTCAGCATCTTTAGAATTAAGTTATCTTTGAACGTGTCCAACTCTAAGTCAGGGCTTGTTCTACAGCACGTGTTCACTTGTTTTCAGAGGCGTAATTGTTAGTTTTGGAACCAAGGCCTGCTGACTGGTAACTTTCTCGCTGAATGTAGTTTGTATTAGACCGAGTGCATTGCTTTCACCTGTCGGAGCAGTGGGTGTGTGTCAGTGGGACCAGTGGACAGTTGCAGGATGTGCAGATCGTGATTCTAAATGTGCTCAGACTTCTGCCTTGTGCCCTAGGCAAGATTCTAGTAACCTCATTTGAGATAGGACTCAAATGGTACATGTATATTATAAAAGCCAAAATCTCTCCATACCCGAGTCCCATTTTCCAGAAGTAATTATTGTTGGTGTGTGTGCCTTGGCTTCATAGGTGGCTCAGTGGTAAAGGATCCGCTTCCCAGTGCAGGAGCCACAGGAGATGCCAGTTCGATCTCTGGGTTGGGAAGATCCCCTGGAGGAGGAAATGCAACCCGCTCCAGTATTCTTGAGGGGAGAATCCCATGAACAGAGGAGCCTAGCGGGCCACAGTCCATGGTGTTGCAGGGTCGGACATGACTGAGGAACTGAGCACACAATCTTGTGTGTCTTTCCAGACCATCTTCCCTGCATACTGAAAAATGTGCTGTTTGTTAAGTCGCTTCAGTTATGTGACTCTTTGTGACCCCATGGACTGTAGCCCACCAGGCTCCTCTGTCCATGGGATTCTCCAGGCAAGAACACTGGAGTGGGTTGCCATGCCCTCCTCCAGGGGCTCTTCCCAACCCAGGGATTGAACCCAAGTCTCTTACGTCTCCTGCATTGACGGGCGGATTCTTTACCACTAGCACCACCTGGGAAGCCCCATTTTGGGTATGTGTATTGTCAAAACCAGGAAAACATGGAATAAAAACTTGAATTTCTATGTTTAAATGATTATTAAAACATCTAATACCTAATAGGTATTTTAAAAAACAAAATGGTATTATATACATATCATTCTGCAGAGAGCCTTTTCTCAGCACCATGATCATCTTTCTATGCCCAGGAAATATAAAGTTGTTTCCATTTTTTTGCTATTAGGAACAATACTGAAACAATCTAGTTGCTTTTTAAAAAATTGAAATGTAATTCACATACGATATGAAAATATATTGCTGGATTTGATGTTCTGTTTCATTAAAGGTTTTTGCATCTATGTTTATAGGGGATTTAGTCTGTAGTTTTCTTATGTTGTCTGTGTTAGGTTTTGGTATCAGGGTAATAATGGATTCATAGGACTGATTGGGAATGTCCCCCTTCTATTTTTTGGAGGTTTTTGTGAAGGAGTGGTGGTGATTTTTAGATGTTTGATAAATTTCACCAGTGAAGCCATCTAATACTGGGCTTTGGGTGAGTGGGTGGGTGTACGTGTGTGTTTTTTGATTATTAGTTCAAAATCGTTACCTTGTATAGGTCTATTAAGATTTTCTATTTCTTTTTGAGTCAGTTGTAGTAGTTGATGTCTTTCTACAAAAAAGAAATATTCATTTCATAGGTTATCTAATTTATTGGCATGCAGTTATTCATAGTATGCCTTAAAATTCTCGAAGTTTGGTTGGTAGTAATGTCCTTTCTTTCATTCCTGATTTTAGTAATTTGAGTTTTTTCTCTTTTTTTCCTTGGTCAGTCTGGCTAAAGATTGGTCAAATTTATTGATCTTTTCAAGCAACCACTTTCCCTATTGTTTTTCTAACCTCTGTTTCACTTATTTCCAGTCTGATCTTTATTGTTTCTTCCTTCTGCTTGCTTTGGGATTAATTTCCTCTTTCTTTTCTATTTTCTTAAGGTGGAAATTTAGGTTATTGATTTGAACAAATTTTTAAGTTGGTGTTTGCAGGTGTGAATTAACCTCTGAGCATGCTTTTTTTCTATGATAATAACTGCAGTGCACATCCTTGTGATGGGGTCGTTGCACAACATGTTTCTGTGGGATAAATCCCTAGAAGAGAGCTTGCTGAGGTGGCAGGCATTCCTGGTACTAGCACTCGTGTCTCACTGTCTCTGCCCACCGGCTTGGCCCTCCAGCCCCTGCAGATCAAATCGGTAGTGGCACCGGAGCACGTGAAGGGTTACATCTACGTGGAGGCCTACAAGCAGACCCACGTGAAGCAGGCCATTGAGGGTGTGGGCAACCTGCGGCTTGGATACTGGAACCAGCAGATGGTGCCCATCAAGGAGATGACGGATGTGCTTAAAGTGGTGAAGGAGGTGGCCAACCTGAAACCCAAATCCTGGGTCCGTCTCAAGCGGGGCATCTACAAGGATGACATTGCTCAGGTGCCTGGGGCTGGGCTGGGGCAGCTGAGGAGGCCAGGGCGCTCTGTTCTATCCTCCCTTCTCTATGCTTTATCCTTTCCAGCCCTCTAGTTTAGTCAGAGAGCAGAACCCACTCAGGTCAGGTGAAGCAGAGTCTGGACTTTGTTGCGAACACACAGGAAATGGAGGACCATCTTCTGTGGGTGTTCGATGAATGTTAAGTAATGATCTAAAGATGGTGAGGAAGTGAGCCATGTGAAGTTCTCAGGGAAGAGGTGTGGCAGAAAGCAGCATGTGAGGCAGGATGGGTGAAGCACGGTAAGCGAGGGTGAGAGTGGCAGGAGATGAGCTTAGGGAGGCAATGGGGCCTGTAGCCCATCCAAGAACTTTGACTTTTACTAGAGTAAGATGGGAGGCTCCAAGGGAAGCTTGGATTTTAATAGCATTACTCTGCTGACTACGTGGAGATCAGACCACTGATTCTCAAGCAGGGGTACCCCCAGGGGACCTTTCACATAGAATGGAGACATTTCGGGTGGTTTTAACTGGGAAATGAGTTGATTTTAACATTCAGTGGATAGAAGTCAGGGATGCTGCCAACATCTGACAAGGCCTGGGACAACCCCGCACAACAAAGGATCATCTGGCTAAGGAAACCCTGCAATAGACAGGATGGGGCCGCAGGAGCAGGGAAATCAGTGAGGAGACTGCTGTCTGGGTTGCAGGTGACGGTGGACTGGACTGAGGTTGCAGTAGTAGAAGAGGGAAGAGGTCAGAATTGTTGAAAGCAGAGCTGACAGGTTTGCTTCCAGGTTGGATGTGGGTGTAAAAGGAAGATAGGAGTGAAGAATGCCTCTCACATTGTGTGCCTAAGCAAAAGGAAGAATGGAGGGGACCTGTGGGGAGAGGAGCAGGTTTGGAGGCAATCAGGAGGTTAGCTGCAGTTATGCTGGGTTTGACAGACCTTTTAGACATCCAGGTGGAGCTGTCAAGTCGTCAGTGGGTACTTAATTTCAGGCTGGAGGGAAAACAGTCTAGAGAATGAATCTGGAGGAGTTGTCAGCAGTTTTATTTCCTCTCATCACGCTCTGTCCCTGGCCCTTCCTGGCATCTCCTCACCCTCCCTGTGTCTGGAGTTGGGGAGGGAAGGCTGGGGCCCTGCTGACCTCCCACTGGACTTCTCAGGTGGATTACGTGGAGCCCAGTCAAAACACCATCTCCCTGAAGATGATCCCACGCATCGACTACGACCGCATCAAGGCCCGCATGAGCTTGGTACTGTGGGGATGTGCTGCTGGGAGCGGGGAGGGCGTGCTTGATCCCTGCTGGTGGCCAAGTCCTCGTCGCGCACGCTTCCCATCCATGCCTCTTTTTCTACACAGAAAGACTGGTTTGCCAAAAGGAAGAAGTTTAAGCGGCCCCCACAGAGGCTGTTTGATGCAGAAAAGATCAGGTGAGTGTCCTTGGGCTGGGCTGGGTGCCCAGATCTGTGGTGTAGAATGTCCCTTTGCAGATTCTCCTGTAGAGCTGGGCTCCCAGAGCTGTCGGGGGTTTAGTTTATGAGTGGTTAACTTGGCAGTATAGCCTTAGCCAAGTTATTTAATGTACCTGGACCTCAGAGTTTCCTCTGCTACAAAGATCAGTAAGCGTAACCCCCACTTCTCAAAAGAATTAATATGTGTGTGTGCCCAAAATAGCACTTGGTACCTAGTCAGTGTGAGGAATGGTGTCACTTACTGAAATGAGATTTATCGACACATCAGGCCTTAGAGTCTCTTTCCTGATCTCCTAATGCCTGGACACCTCAGATCGGGTACAGAGCCCCTTCTGCTCAGGACGTCTGTGTCCCCCTCCCCCTCCCCAGCTGAGTGGATTTCTGGAGCACCCCAGGGTTTCCATCGTCCCAGGGCTTCTGGGGGCTCCAGCAGGGAGGGTAGGTGAGGAGGATGAAGAAACAAAAGCAGCCAGTGACACTTGTCCTCTGGTCCTGCTCTGGAACACATCGTAAATGTGAACAGACAGTTTTTTCATTCTGATAAGGGCTAGATTGTAGAATGAGCCTTTTGATCTGCTAGGCTGGGCTAATACCTCTAGGCCAGGCCAGATTAATACTTCACATGCCTGAATTGGACTCATTCACAGCACTGGTCTCCCCCCAACTGGAAATCCCCTTATTGAGAACAAACCAGAGTGACCTTTCCCTGCCCCGCAGCCGTCGGTCTGACGCAGTGCCCAGACCTGCCCAGCTGAGCACACTCGAACCCCTCTCCCTAGATGCACCATGTGCATGAGAAGATGGTGGGCAGGAGGAACCCAACCTGCTCTGCACACTCCCCTTTTTGAGAAGTGGACAGGCTTTCCCTCCCCACTCTAGCAGCATGGGGCAGGATCTGAGAGTCCCCCTGCCCACATGACCCATGTGGGTCACCCCACATGCAGGCCAGGAGAGTTAAAGCACAGGCTTGGGAGTCCTAACCCCTGCATTTGAACCTTGACTCTTAGACTCATAGGCTTGGCCACCTTGGCCATATCGTGTACCCTCCCTGAGCCCCATTCTCTCACTTCCCTGGAAAATGAGGGTCATATTACTGATGTCACGGGCTTTGGAGAGGAGTCAGTGAGGTCACGTGTTTGTGAGTGTTGACCGTTAGTGTGGTCTGATACTTTGTCTAGCTCGTACTCAATGAGTGAGTGCCTGCCGTGTGCCAGGCACTAGTGCAGGGTAAATAGTGAATAAAAAATGCTAAGTCCTTGCCCTTCTGGAACTGCCATTCCAGAAGGAGATGTATCAAACAGGAGCTCACCAGAGGATGTTAATGAGCCGTCATTAAAAATAAAGCAGGGAAGGGGGCGGCAGAGTGCAGAGGAGCGGGAGCAGTGTACCCTGCCATCAAGGCAGGGCCTTCGGGCTTTGTGAGAGGTCACTTCCACCCAGAGCAGGTGTTTGGGATGGGATGGCTCAGGCATCCCGTGTCCACTTCCCCCTTTGCCAGCGGAGGAGACTGAGGCCTAGCAAGCCTGTTAACACCCTCTTCTCTCCCCGACAAAATCCCAGATCCCTGGGGGGTGACGTTGCCTCCGACGGTGACTTCCTCATCTTCGAGGGGAACCGTTACAGCCGGAAGGGCTTTCTGTTCAAGAGCTTTGCCATGTCTGCTGTGGTAAGGGTCCCAGAGGGAGTCGTGCCAAGGGTGGTAGGGAGTGGGAAGGCCCAGCTTTCTCCCTCCTGCAGTTCAGGCCCCAGAGCAGTGGGTTATCTGGGTTTATCCCAGGTAATCCTCAAAGGAGTATCCCCAGGAGAATAACCTTACCATCTTTCCAGTCCATTAAGCTGGGCTATGCCACTGACCTTCAGCTGCTTCCTTCTCTTCCTCTTGTTTTGGGGCTCAGATCACAGAGGGTGTGAAGCCCACACTGTCTGAGCTAGAGAAGTTTGAGGACCAGCCAGAGGGCATCGACCTGGAGGTGGTGACTGAAAGCACAGGTATGAGGTCATGGTGGGTAACCCAGTCCAAGGAGAGGGCGGCCCACGGTGAGCAGCCCCCAGGTTAGCCCTGTGTCTGCCCCGCAGGGAAGGAGCGGGAGCACAACTTCCAGCCCGGGGACAACGTGGAGGTGTGCGAGGGCGAGCTCATCAACCTGCAGGGCAAGATCCTCAGCGTGGATGGCAACAAGATCACCATCATGCCCAAGCACGAGGACCTCAAGGTGGGGGCTATACCACCCATGTGTACGTGCTGGTTGAGAGCATGATGAAACCATGGAGTATTCTTGAGGTCACTGGTTTTAGTTTGCTTGGGGGTGGGTGAGTCTGGCACTTGTCCAGGCCCAGTAGTGTGTGTCTAGGGTGAGGCTGTCTCCAGGTGGGTCTGAGGAGGTCTCTGTAGTCTGGTGTCATATGTCTTGGGGATGGCCCATCTCTATGCAGGGTTAAGGCTTGTCCAGGCTGATATCCTGGGTTTCTGGGGCAGGCTGAGGGTGGTCTCAGTGGCCTGAGGTGGTCTCCAGTTGGGGGCGTGAGCCTGGCATGGGTTGTGGCCCGAACTTTCTGGGAATACGAGTGGAATCTGAAGGCGGGTGGGCACATGGTCTGTGGTGACTTCCCTAACCTGGTTGCTGTCCTCACCCCCATCCCCAGGACATGCTGGAGTTCCCGGCCCAGGAACTTCGCAAGTACTTCAAGATGGGGGACCACGTGAAGGTGATCGCTGGTCGGTTTGAGGGCGACACAGGCCTCATCGTGCGGGTGGAGGAGAACTTTGTCATCCTCTTCTCTGACCTCACCATGCACGAGGTAGCTGGTGGGGGGCTGGGAGTGGGGTGGATGTACACGGAGCCACATGGACCCTGCTTCACCCACTCCCATCTCCTATAGCTGAAGGTGCTCCCCCGGGACCTGCAGCTCTGTTCGGAGACGGCATCAGGTGTGGATGTCGGGGGCCAGCACGAATGGGGGGAGCTGGTGCAGCTGGACCCCCAGACCGTGGGCGTCATCGTGCGACTGGAGCGGGAGACCTTCCAGGTGTGTGTGCTGCACACAGGGGCCTCCTCTCCCTCTAGCTCTTCATCCTGGGAGGTGGCGGAGCAAGGTGGCTGAGAACCCAGACTGCTCCGGGTGCAGACCTGGCTCTGTCACGTGGGGCTCACTGTGTGACATTGGTCGGGCAAGTGCATGTCAGTTAGCCTCTCTGTGCCTCAGTATCACACCTTCTGAAAAGGAAGTAGCAGCGGCATATGCTTCATTGGCTGTGACTGAATCCCTGAAGTCAGATATGTACCTGGGCATTGGGTGCTGGGCTTAAGGGCTGGGTACTGCCGGTGTCTTCCTCCCCTTCACTGAGGATGTGGCAGCCAAAGAGTATAAATGCTTAGGACCCCGGACTCTGGATTCACATCTCAGCTCTTTTATGTTCTGCTGTGTGACCCTGAGTTAGTAACTTGCCCTCTCTGGGCCTGAGATTTTCCCTCTAAAATGGGAGCTGTGACAGCACCCACCTCAGAGGGAAATTTGAGGCCTCAGTGGAATCTTGTGTGAAGAGTTTAGCACCCATCTGGCACAGAGTGGTGGATAGACATTAACTATTATGTTAACGTTTGTTCCTCTGCTCATCTCAGGTCCCTAATGCTCAGTCAGAATGGAGTCTCCTTCTAGAGGGTGTTTTGGAATGACGGGGACATTTTTGGTTGACCCGGTGCCCAGAGGGTGGTTCCTAACATCGCCTGCCCCAGAGTCAGGGAGTCTAGACATCCTGCAGAGCTTGGGACAGTCTCCCATAGGAAGAACCATCCCACTGCAGGGAAGCCCTGCCCCACATGACGCCTTTCCACTCTAAGCCACTCAGTATCCCCTCCCATCCCTCCGTAGGTGCTGAACATGTATGGGAAGGTGGTGACTGTCAGGCACCAGGCTGTGACCCGGAAGAAAGACAACCGCTTTGCCGTGGCCCTGGACTCAGAACAGAATAATATCCACGTGAAAGACATCGTCAAGGTCATTGATGGCCCCCACTCGGTGAGTATAAGCTTTGTCCCATCTGTTACAGCTGAGAGATTTGGGGTGGAGCGTGGCCACGAGCTGACTGTCCTTCCCACGTCCAGGGCCGGGAAGGCGAGATTCGCCATCTCTTCCGCAGCTTCGCCTTCCTGCACTGCAAGAAACTGGTGGAGAACGGCGGCATGTTTGTCTGCAAGACTCGCCACCTGGTGCTGGCAGGGGGCTCGAAGGTGAGGCGGGCATGGTAGCACCCTGTCTACTGGCCACCTGGCTCAGCTCTCTGGTCTTCCCTGGCCTCAGGAGTGGCACAAACGGGCTTGATGTCTATTTGGACAGGAGGGCAGATGTCAGTGTCGGGTCCTTGGCAAATTGTGAAAGAAAAAAAAAGGGTTTTGAGATTCTGATCTATTTACCGAATCATTTATTCATTCAGTTTTATTGAGTACCTGTTAGGTGTTTGACACTGGAGTTGCAGCAGTGAACCATACAAAAAACCCTGTCCTAGTGCTGCTACTGTGGAGATGAACAGATAAATAAATACATGTGTAGTACCACTTGGGCTGATGATGACGGATAAACCAAGATAAGGAGATAGAGAGTATGGGGGTTGCTGCTTTAGAGAGGACGTTAAGGACAGACTCACCTCCTTGAGGAGGTGGCATTTAAGCCAGAGACTTAAAGGAAGGGTCAGGGCGCCCCATGAATGTCTCGGGACAGCACAGTTCCTGAGGTGGGATTTGTGGGAAGTTGTGCGGAGCTAGGTCTCCGAAAGGAAATCAGATGTGGGATCTGGGGAGCTGGGATCAGGAGATGGTCTCCTCAGGGCCCTGCAGATGGAATGCGGAATCCCCATGGCTTGCAGTTTGTATGTCACCAGGGGTTTAAATTCCTGACCACCACATGGTAGTCCCACTCCTTGCCTCTTGATTGACAGGCCCACAGTGGCGTAGGGGTGGCAGTTTTCCTAAAGGGAATTGAGCCATTGTGACCAGAAGGAGGGAGGGATGGCTGCTGGGCAGGTTCAAACAGCAGACGTGGGATGTGTGGGGCCTGGGAACTTGTCACTCAGGCCCTGGCTGCCAGTTCACTTCTTGTCCCTCCGCCTAGCCTCGCGATGTGACCAACTTCACAGTAGGAGGCTTTGCCCCTATGAGCCCCCGGATCAGCAGCCCTATGCACCCCAGTGCTGGAGGTGAGGGGGATCTGGGGTGTGGATGTGTCTGAGGGGTGGAGGAGGGATGTTGTTCAGCCTACACTCACTGTCTGCTCTGGGCCGGCCTGCAGATGGTACGACTCACAGCCCAGGGGAGACCCGACTCCCAACCCCCTGCCAACAGTGACAGCCCAGGGTGGTCAGGGCTGTGAAGGGAAAGCCCTGGGCTCTGGTGGGGGACCCCCAGAGGAGGCTCCTAACCCAGAGGTTGGGGGGAGTCAGGCAAAGAGGGGGCTGGAAGGGGCCCTGGCTATGGGCACAGCATGTGGGGGGGTGGACCAGGGACTAGTGACATTCTTCCTTCCCAGGTCAGCGTGGTGGCTTTGGCAGCCCAGGTGGCGGCAGTGGTGGCATGAGCAGGGGCCGAGGGCGGAGAGACAACGAGCTCATTGGCCAGACTGTGCGCATCTCCCAGGGGCCCTACAAAGGTGATCTGTGGGGCCGTGTGGAGGCCTGGGGAGGGGCATGGGGAGGAGAGCCTGCCCGCTGACCTCCTGCCTCCCCACCAGGCTACATTGGTGTGGTGAAGGACGCCACAGAGTCCACTGCCCGCGTGGAGCTGCACTCCACCTGCCAGACCATCTCAGTGGACCGCCAGCGCCTCACCACCGTGTACGGGCCAGGGCAGGGCTGGGAAGAAGGCTCTTGGGCGGTGGGAGGGCCCTGCTCACCCAACTTGTTCTCTGTGTCTACAGGGGCTCACGGCGCCCAGGCGGCATGGCCTCAACCTACGGGCGGACACCCATGTATGGCTCCCAGACGCCCATGTACGGCTCTGGCTCCCGCACGCCCATGTACGGCTCTCAGACGCCCCTCCAGGATGGTGAGCGCTCCCAGCAGACAGGGATGGGGGTGATGTGGAGGGGTCTGGAGACAGGACAGAACTGACGGACACACCTCTCTCCCGTTCCAGGCAGCCGCACCCCGCATTATGGCTCTCAGACGCCCTTGCATGACGGCAGCCGCACTCCCGCCCAGAGTGGGGCCTGGGACCCAAACAACCCCAATACACCGTCACGGTGAGCTGGGGCCAGGGCAGGGTTCCCTGAGTGTGTGTGCCCGTGTGCGTGCCCATGTGCATGAGTGGTTCCACTGGGTGTCTGTGGAATGGTCAGGTCTGTGTGACCTACCCTGCGTCCTCTGCTCCCAACCCCAGGCTGGTTATGTGAAGGAGGGTAGGCCTTGCTGGGGCTGGAGGCAAAGTCATTTCCCCAGCTCCCATCAGTGTAGCGAGCTGGGATTAAGACGTGGGCCTGGAGACAGAGTGTGTGACCGTCGTCATGTGGCTGGTTGCATGACCTTGGATGGGCAACCTCATCTCTGTTTCCCATAAGAGGGGGCTGGAAGGGGCCCTGGCTATGGGCACAGCATGTGGGGGGGTGGACCAGGGACTAGTGACATTCTTCCTTCCCAGGTCAGCGTGGTGGCTTTGGCAGCCCAGGTGGCGGCAGTGGTGGCATGAGCAGGGGCCGAGGGCGGAGAGACAACGAGCTCATTGGCCAGACTGTGCGCATCTCCCAGGGGCCCTACAAAGGTGATCTGTGGGGCCGTGTGGAGGCCTGGGGAGGGGCGTGGGGAGGAGAGCCTGCCCGCTGACCTCCTGCCTCCCCACCAGGCTACATTGGTGTGGTGAAGGACGCCACAGAGTCCACTGCCCGCGTGGAGCTGCACTCCACCTGCCAGACCATCTCAGTGGACCGCCAGCGCCTCACCACCGTGTACGGGCCAGGGCAGGGCTGGGAAGAAGGCTCTTGGGCGGTGGGAGGGCCCTGCTCACCCAACTTGTTCTCTGTGTCTACAGGGGCTCACGGCGCCCAGGCGGCATGGCCTCAACCTACGGGCGGACACCCATGTATGGCTCCCAGACGCCCATGTACGGCTCTGGCTCCCGCACGCCCATGTACGGCTCTCAGACGCCCCTCCAGGATGGTGAGCGCTCCCAGCAGACAGGGATGGGGGTGATGTGGAGGGGTCTGGAGACAGGACAGAACTGACGGACACACCTCTCTCCCGTTCCAGGCAGCCGCACCCCGCATTATGGCTCTCAGACGCCCTTGCATGACGGCAGCCGCACTCCCGCCCAGAGTGGGGCCTGGGACCCAAACAACCCCAATACACCGTCACGGTGAGCTGGGGCCAGGGCAGGGTTCCCTGAGTGTGTGTGCCCGTGTGCGTGCCCATGTGCATGAGTGGTTCCACTGGGTGTCTGTGGAATGGTCAGGTCTGTGTGACCTACCCTGCGTCCTCTGCTCCCAACCCCAGGCTGGTTATGTGAAGGAGGGTAGGCCTTGCTGGGGCTGGAGGCAAAGTCATTTCCCCAGCTCCCATCAGTGTAGCGAGCTGGGATTAAGACGTGGGCCTGGAGACAGAGTGTGTGACCGTCGTCATGTGGCTGGTTGCATGACCTTGGATGGGCAACCTCATCTCTGTTTCCCAAGTCTCCCTACCTGTGAAAAAGAGGCCTCTGGTGGGGCTGTTTGTGAGGATGAAGTTGCCTTGGTTTTGCCTGGTGTTCCGTGCTGTCCTGGAGGCATTTGCTACATCGTTGTGATCACCATAGTCATTCTCAACAGACCTCTCTCCCCAACAGGGCTGAGGAAGAATATGAGTATGCCTTTGATGATGAGCCTACCCCATCCCCACAGGCCTACGGGGGCACCCCCAACCCCCAAACACCTGGCTACCCAGACCCCTCGTCCCCGCAGGTCAACCCACAGTACAACCCACAGACTCCAGGGACACCAGCCATGTGAGTCCATTGGGGCTAGCCCTTATCAGCTGCTGCCAAAACCTCCTCGCTGCCAAAGCCTCCTCACTGCCATCACCTCCTTCTCTCCTCTAATATTCATTTATTTGGTGCATTGGGTCTGCGCTGCATCATGCGGGATCTTTCATTGCAGCATGTGAACTAGTTGTCGCCTGTGGGATCTAGTTCCCTGACCAGGGATTGAACCCAGGCCCCCTGCATTGCAAGGCGGATTCTTAACCACTGGACCACCAGGGAAGTCTCTTCTCTCCCCTTCTAACGCCCCCAGCTAATACCACTTCACTCCTTGTCTCTGCAGGTACAACACAGACCAGTTCTCCCCCTATGCGGCCCCCTCCCCGCAAGGCTCCTACCAGCCCAGCCCCAGCCCTCAGAGCTACCACCAGGTGGCGCCAAGTCCAGCAGGCTACCAGAATACCCACTCCCCAGCCAGCTACCACCCCACACCCTCGCCAATGGCATATCAGGTACTGGTCAACTGACACGCCCTTGAGCGTGCTGGGCTAAGATGGGCCTTGGGCCTGTAGGGACACCCAGGCCAAATGACCTGTTCCCAGCAACCGCATCCCCTTTTCCCTACAGGCCAGCCCCAGCCCAAGCCCTGTTGGCTACAGTCCGATGACACCTGGAGCTCCTTCCCCAGGTGGCTACAACCCGCACACGCCGGGCTCAGGCATTGAACAGAACTCCAGCGACTGGGTGACCACTGACATCCAGGTGAAGGTGCGGGACACCTACCTGGATACACAGGTGGTGGGGCAGACGGGTGTCATCCGCAGCGTCACGGTAAGTAAGGCCCCAGCTGGCGGGTGGGCAGGCATCCTCTCCTTTGGGGTCCCAGTCTCTGTGGTACTGGTTTGTCCTGGTTTTCCTTGTTGTTGTTTGTTTTTCTTACTATCTATCCACATCTTCCAGGAGCTGTTTATAGCTCTGACATAGATGTGGAAAGGTTTGGCATGCAAAACTTCACAAGGCAGGGAGTTCTGCCTTTTATGCTCATGGCCCCCATCAGCCTGGGAGATCTAGTGACTGGCACCCAGGAGTTTGGTTCCTTTTTGACGGTTCAGTAACAAGAACTGAGTGCTCCTCTGTACCAGGCTTTGGCTTAGCAGCACACCCCCATGCCCCATGGGCGCCCCCTGCTTCAGCTTTGCCGACCATTCTTCCTAGTCACTGAATTCTCTTGAGCCTCAGGGCCTTTGCTCGTTACTTTCCTTTGTCTAGAACTCTCTTCCCTCCATTCTTTGTCTAGTTAACGCCTACTCATCCTTCAGAGCAACACCTGGGCTGTCCCAGGTCTGTCTCTTGAGGGTTCATGTAATTCTTTTCATGTTATCTACCTGCTGCCTAAAAGCTTAAAGTTCACACATATGGGATTCTTTGATTACCAGGTCTATAAGTGTTCAAGGAGGGCTTCTGGGAGAAGGTTAATGTCTGCGTCGAGAACTGAAGAATGAATAGGAGAAAGCCAAGGGAAATGGCCGGGGAGGGGGTTGAGGGTGCTGAAGCTAGGGGGCGTGTGCAGAAGCCTGCAGGGGAGGGAAAGCCTGGCACACGTGCAGAGTTGACGTCTGTGCACTGTGGCTGGAACTTAAAGAGTCAAGGGGGAAGTGAGTCATGAGGCCAGAGGAGAGGCTGCAGCAGGTTACATGCCAGCCTGGAGAACTTGGATTGTGTCCTGAGGACACCGGTGGGTGGGCATCTCAGCAGGGATGGGATCAGATGTGTGGTTGGGAATCAACTCACTTGTTGCTGCATCAGACGGATCAGGTGTGGTGAGATGGGATCAGGGGCTGGGAGCCCTGGGGGAGGTCAGGTTGCACTCCTGGGCTGTGGGAAGGAGGGAGGTGGGAGAGAGCCTAATTTAGCCTCAGGAGCCTAAATGGACAGGCCGGGGACCCTGGGGCCATCCTTGAGAGAGGGGCCCAGGAGAAGGAGCAAGTGTCGGGGAGAAGCTGAGGCCAGTGTGGGGCACGAGTGAAGGGCCTGAGCAGCAGTCTCCCTTTTGCCCTAGGTTAGCTTCATGTAGATGCTTCTCTTGCTGGTCTGATCACCCTGCCCCGCCATCCCCTCTACACCACAGACCTCAGGCCTTGGAGCCAGGCCCAGCCTTCCCCTTTCCTGCCCCTGGGTCACCTTGGGAAAGTGACTTCTTAGAATGAGTCCTGATCCTTTGTCCCTTGAGGGCAGGGGAGTATCAGTCCTGTGTTGGGAGCTGACCAGGCTGTCCCCACCCCCAGGGAGGCATGTGCTCTGTGTACCTGAAGGACAGTGAGAAGGTTGTCAGCATCTCCAGTGAACACCTGGAGCCCATCACCCCCACCAAGAACAACAAGGTAAGGGAGGTCAAGGGGATGTTGGGGTGTGGGGCTGCTGCTGTGGCCCCTGACCCCGTGTGTTGTCCCCCTGCAGGTGAAGGTGATCCTGGGTGAGGATCGGGAAGCCACAGGTGTCCTGCTGAGTATCGATGGCGAGGATGGCATTGTCCGCATGGACCTTGACGAACAGCTCAAGATCCTCAACCTCCGCTTCCTGGGGAAGCTCCTGGAGGCCTAAGGCAGGCAGAGTGGACTTTGGCAGATAATCTGGCAGATGGAGAGCATCCCTCTTTCCTTCCCTGGCCCTTGGCTCTGACTTGGGATCCAGGGCAGGGAGTAGGGCTAGCCTGGTGGTTCAGGATTTCTTTTATTTTCCTTTCTGCGTTCCTTTCTCCCTCCCTGATATTCATGGGAATCAGAGTAGAGTCTGGGGGAGGGTCCCCACCTTCTTATTCCCCACCTTCCCCAGCTTGCTTTTGTGTTACGGTCTTTCAATAAAAAACTGTTTCGTCAAAAGTCCTGTCTGTTTGTGTTCTGGTTTGTAAGTGGGGTCATTTGCAGACCCCACTTAACACCTTGCTGTGGGGTCTTCAGCAGATAATGGTCCTACTTAAGCCTCATGTTATTTAATGGAGTTTGAGTAAACTCCGGGAGTTGGTGATGGACAGGGAGGCCTGGCGTGCTGCAGTCCATGGGGTCGCAGAGTGGAACACGAATGAGCAACTGAACTCAACTCAGCTCAACTCAAAGCCTCATCTAGAAAATGATACTCCCTGCCCCAGAGACTATTGAATGTATGAGAAGACACTGGACAGAGATTTTAGAACAGAGACTGCCACGTGATTGACAAAGTTACATCTAACTTGTGCTTGAGTTGTGTCAAGTGAAAATTAGTATCCCTCTGCAAGGAGATCAAACCAGTCAATTGTAAAGGAAATCAACCCTAAATATTCATTGGAAGAACAGATGCGGAAACTGAAGCTCCAATACTTTTGCCACCTGATGCGAAGAGCCGACTCAGTAGAAAAGACCCTGATGCTGGCAAAGATTGAGAGGGGGACAACAGGACAAGATGGTTGGATGCCATCACTGACACAATGGACATGAGTTTGAGCAAGCTCCGAGAGATGGTGAAGGACAGGGAAGCCTGGCATGCTGCAGTTCATGGAGTCGCAAAGAGTCCGGACATGACTGAGTGGTGGAACAACAATCCCTCCACAAATCTAAATAGGACCTGTGGTGCAGGCTCCAGCAGCTGATGGTCCTTTCCCTCGAGCCCATCTAGCAGTAACCTCAGAATCGCTGTAGCTCATCTAAAGGCTTGGGTGGGTCTGGGGAGCAGTGTAGAGAATGGGGCTTAGTACCTTAACCACCTTCACTTTTCTCATTTGATGTTCACGTCGTCTTACAAATGTAATATAACGTATTAAAATAGTTCAAATGTTTTAAAAGATATGTCAGGAGCACCCATGTCTCCACCACCCAATTTAGGAGCATCTGTGTACCAGATTAAGAAGGACCAGTCTATTCCCCTCCAGAAGTAACACAACCCTAAAATTCTGTGTCTCGCCTAACTTCGTATGTTTACTACCTTAGGTGTTGCTGTCGTTTAGTCGCTCAGTCCTGTCTGACTCTTGTGACTGACGACCCCATGGACTGTAGCCCAGGTTCCTCTGACCATGGGATTTTCCAGGCAAGAATACTGGAGTGGGTTGTCATTTCCTTCTCCAGGGGATCTTCCCCACCCCGGGATGGAACCTGCATCTCCTGCTTGTCAGGCGGATTCTTTACCACTGAGCCACCTGGGAAGTTCTTATTATCTTAGTATTTATCCCTAAATGCCGTGTGCTGATTTACATTTAGAAGATTAATCATGGCTCCCGTAGCCTCTAATTCACGGATTTCCTCTCAATACCCTGAGCCCGCAGCGGTTCGTTTGGCTGAGCCTCCATGAAACTGGCTGACTTTCCAGACCCAGCTTAAGAAACTCATGCAAGAAAGGGCTGGGTGAAGGGGAGGGAAGGCGGATGAGGTCTCTCGGTCGCTCGTGAGGAAGGTGTGTGAAGCTGGCTTTTAGTTTTTAGGACAAATCCAGCAGCAATTGGGTCCCTTCCTTATGGCCTCCGCTTGACCTCGGGCAGTGGGTGTCCCGCCCCGTCCTGTGGCGTGGGCGCTGGAACGCCCTCCGGTCTGAGCCGAACGCGGCTGCGGGAGACTCCCAGCCCCAGCTGGAGCGCCCGCGGCAGTGCGCCCGCAGCCTTTTGTCTCTCTCGGGCTCCCGTCCACCCGCCCCGCCCCTGCATTACCATTGGCCGCGGCCCCGGCCCGGGGCGGAGGGAGAGAGTGGGGAGGCGGGGCCGCGTGGCGTCAGGGCAAGATGGCGGCCTCGGCGGCGCTGTTCCTGCGGTTGCGGAGCGGGCTCCGGCAAGGCGCGCGGGGGCTGTGTGCGAGGCTCGCGACGCCGCCCCCTCGGGCCCCGGACCAGGTGAGCCGGATGGGGTTGCTCCCCGCGTGCTGGGCTCCTTCCTGTGGTTCCGGGCGGGCCGGGGCCGCCCGGAGCTTCTGGAACCTAGCACCTCAAGGTGCTGAATGGAACGCCACCCGCGTTTTGAGTCTCTTCCCCGCTTCTCGGGGTTGGCAGCCCTTGCTTCCCCGGGATAGATGCTTGGGGACTCAAGTGTGTCCTCTGAACCTTACCTCCTCTGGATCCCACCTCTTCTGGACCCCACCTTCTCGACCCCACGTGGGCGCCGGGGAAGGAGGGGTCACCTGCTCTCCTGTCTCGGTGACGGTTTAGGTAATACTCGAAGGGGAGGGGCCCGGGACACTGGAGTCCCAGCTTGGCCTCGCGGGTATTTTCCCCGCCGTGGTGCTGGTGGTGTTGCTTGGGCTTCTGATTCGACCTGCCTCCATCTTGACAGAGACCCTTCTGACCTCCAAGTCCATTACTTCTGTGCCCTGCTCCCCAAGTCCCAGCAGGCGATTGCCCCTCCCCTCCGTCCCCCTCCATACGCTACTGTGAGCTCCAGACGGCCTTAACTCCCCGTCCTGTCCTCTTGCGTGGCCTTCAGTGGCTTGCTCCAGAAATCTTAGTCAGTGTTCAGTCAGGGTCCCT
Source organism: Cephalophus harveyi (assembly GCA_006410635.1). NCBI lineage: Eukaryota > Metazoa > Chordata > Mammalia > Artiodactyla > Bovidae > Cephalophus > Cephalophus harveyi. The sequence continues at coordinate 157,450 of SJYT01007029.1, read as the reverse complement.
GATCGTATCTCCCTGCCCTGCTTCCCCACCCGCGCTCCGGTTCTGTAGGATCCTGGGCCCCGGGCTTGTCATCTCCTGAACCCCTGGGATCCTAGCACCAGTTTAGTTCTTGACCTTTCTGAGAGGCCCAGTCCCCTACCTGCCCCTGCAGGCACACAACACCTAGAGGCCATATGGGTGTCCTCTTCCTGGCTCTCAACCTTGATTCTTCTTAGACCAGGGTGCTGGAACCACCCCGACCTTGTTTCTCTCCTCCCTTGGCCAAGCTGCCCCCTCTCAATTGCAGGTTGCAGAGATTGGGAGCCGAGCAGGCTCTAAGACCCAGACGCAGGGGCCACAGCAGCAGAGAAGCTCCGAGGGCCCCAGCTATGCCAAAAAAGTGGCCCTCTGGCTCGCTGGGCTGCTCGGGGCTGGTGGGACCGTGAGCGTCATCTATATCTTCGGTGAGGAATATATCCCTGTCCCCCAGTTACGTTCTTTTGGCCCTCTATTCTGCTGGGGGGACTGCCCCCTCTCTCCCCTAAGGACTTCACCCGTCTTCTTTCCCTGGCTCCTCCCTCAGGGCAGCCAACTGGAACTTGGAAATGAAAGAAATCCCCCTGCTACCCCTCTACTCAAGGTTCTACTCCTTCTAGTTGGTTCCTGTACTAAGCTATAGGGAGTCAGTTTAAAGGGGGGAAGGAGAGGTCTGGATCAGCCCCCTAAGCTACCTCTTCCCTCAGCACCCAAAATTCCAGTCCTCTCTCTAGTCCCTTTATTCCTCAGAGACCCAGGAGACCCTGCCCCAGCCCTCCTTGTCTCAGAGACCCAGATATTCTGGCTACCAGCCCCCTCCTCTTTCTCAAGAGACCATACCTCTAGCCCCCTTCCCTCAGACCCAGGAGGCTAGGCCCTCTGCCCTCTTCCTCTCATAAGTCCCAGGAGCCCAGGCCTCAAGTTTCTCATTCATCACTATCTCCCTTGCAGGAAACAACGCTGTGGATGAAAATGGTGCCAAGGTGAGTGGGAGAGAGACACAGAGGCCTTACTAGGGGTCGCATCCTGTGGGTCTCCTCCCATCTGGTCTGTTCAGGCTCCTTTCTGGTCTGGAGTGAACCCTCCCTCCCAGGGACCTTTGCCTGCTCCTCCCAGGGCCCCAGAGATTCCTTGTCTGGGTTTTGCCTCTGCCGTCCCAAACCCTTCTTTTTTCTCTCTACCTCCCAGATTCCCGATGAATTCGACAATGGTGAGTATACAATCGTAGATTCTGGGGTCCCCTGACCCTCTCTACTATGCCCTCCCCATTTGGTCCCTCCCCCCACTTCCACTGGGAGGTGGGGGAGTCAGCAGCTGTATGGCTTGGGGGAAGAGGGGCATACAGAACTCCAGTCCCCTTCCCTGGCCCCTCAGCCCCGGAGCAGATGGTCAGGGACAGTGGGGGAGGGGAATCCTGGGTAGGTGGGACTGCCTGGGGGAGAACTGGGCTTTCTCTGCCAGACACATGGCTTCCTGTGCCTTAGATCTGAGCGTCTGCAGCCCCTCACCCCCTTGTTTATGACAGCCTCTCTTTCCCAGCAGGCCATAGCCCATCCAGCTCATTTCCAAAACAATGCCTCCTTCCTCCCTCCCCACCTTCTGATTAGCCAGCTTTTAGGGAGTTTCTGACAAATTGGATAGTAGAGGGGAGCTGCCAATTCTATCACACCTGGTCCTTCCCAAGAGGAATATAAAACTGGTAGGTCCAGAAAGCCACTTGTTTGTGCTGGAGATGTTTGCAAGCCGGCATGTTATTATGTTGGTGTTGGCTCAGAGGGTAAAGCGTCTGCCTGCAGTGCGGGAAACCCAGGTTCAGTCCCTGCGTTGGGAAGATCCCCTGGAGAAGGAAATGGCAACTCACTCCAGTACTCTTGCCTGGAAAATTACATGGACAGAGGAGCCTGGTAGGATATAGTCCATGGGGTCACGAAGAGTCGGACACGACTGAGCGACTTCATTTTCACTTTAAACTTGGCAGGTAGCTAAGTATGTGTTAATTGGGCAGATGTAGAGTCATACTATTTTAAACAACATACTGATTTAAGGTGAACAGGTAAACCTGTAGGTTTAAAGTGTGTGTGTTCACAGTTTAAGTGGTGTTTCAGTGTTTTGGTTTCAAAAAGACAGGTCTAGAGATACTAAATACTGTATTGAAATAGGGAGTCATGTAAGATTTCTGTTGTAAACTGGACTTGGTGTATTTGGTGTAAACCAGGATTTGCTAATGCAGCCACGTTGATAGCTTGGGTCATATAGTTTTTTGTCTTAGGGGAGTGTCCTGTGCATTGTAGGATGTTTAGAGTGTCTTGGGTGTCTGTCCACTAGATGCCAGTATTGTGACAATCAAAAATGTCTCCAGACATTGTGAAGTTTCCTGGGAAGCGAGGAACAAAATTGCTTTTTAGTTGAGAACCAACTAGTTTATATAGATGGTGTGCTAAGTTGCTTCAGTCATGTCCAACTCTTTGCGACCCCATGGATTATAGCCCGCCAGGCTCCTCTGTCCTGGGATTCTCCAGGCAAGAATGCTGGAGCGGGTTGCCATGTCCTCCTCCAGGGGACCTTCCCGACCCAGGGATCAAACCTGAGTCTCTTACGTATCCGGCACCAGAGGTGGGTTCTTTACCACTAGCACCACCTGGGAAGCCCATATAGAGGTGTGTGTATATTTATCGTGGCTTACCTAGATTCCACGTACTTGCTTAAAGTGGGCACACCTGGAGACCTAGAGGTTCAGAGTTGACAACATATACTGCCATAATGTTAGATTTATTTATACATATGTAGGATTTAAGTGGGCAGATACAGCATTCTATTTTTACCTGGGGTGATGTGCAGATATAAGTATTCAGATTAAAACTTGACAGGTGAATAAAAACATTTGTTCCTACCTGGCAGTAGGTTATGTCATTCCCTTTTGCCTTGGTTCTTGGAAATGAGCTATTTCAAACCAGGTGGGTGTTTTAGGCCTGTTTGTATCTGGTGGATAAATAAACCCCTGGTTTGTCCAGGGGATTGAGCAGCAGCTTATCCTGGAATCCCTTTTGCCCTGGTGTTCTCCTAGATCCAATTCTGGTACAGCAGTTGCGCCGGACATACAAATATTTCAAAGATTACAGACAGGTGAGCAGGAGCCCTGGGCCGCAGCCCCACCCCACCCCCACCAGCCTCCCGCCCCTCTTGTCTGAGTACCCAGACCTGGTCGCTTTTTTCACAGATGATCATCGAGCCCACCAGCCCCTGCCTTCTCCCAGACCCTCTGCGGGAGCCATACTACCAACCCCCATACACACTGGTCTTGGAGCTCACTGGCGTCCTCTTGCACCCTGAGTGGTCGGTGTGTCTTGGGGAAAGCAGCGGGTTGGGGACACCGTATAGGCCTGGGTGGCTGACTTGTGGTGACATGGTCAGGAGCACAGATGCTGGAGCCAGGCTGGGGTTCAGCCCCCATTCTGCTCTGTGGTCTTGGGGAAGAGGGGTCACCCCTCCTTGCCTTGTGTTCCTTGCCTGTGCTGCTTCCCAGCCCGTAGGTTATTGCAGGTGTACCTTGGCACACAGTCAGTGCTAGAGGGGAGTCAGCTGTTATTGGGGGACCCGATCCTGCAGACTCTTTAGACCCTCAGTCGCAGCCCTGTACCTGTGAATCCCTCCACGAGCCACAGAGACAGACAGAATACTCTGGGTCTTAGCGTATCACTGTTCTCACTGCATTTCCAGCTAGCCACTGGCTGGAGGTTTAAGAAGCGTCCAGGCATCGAGACCTTATTCCAGCAGCTCGCCCCTTTGTATGAAATCGTCATCTTTACATCGGAGACTGGCATGGTGAGGGCCCGGGGCTGGGCTGGGGTGGTTGATGCGGTAAGAGGTGAGGGAGAGCTGCAGGGCCAGGGCTCAGCCTGACTTTGTTCTTCCCTACGCCCCATCCCCAGACTGCCTTTCCACTCATCGACAGCGTGGACCCCCACGGCTTCATCTCCTACCGCCTGTTCCGGGACGCCACAAGATACATGGATGGGCACCATGTTAAGGTGCCATGTGGGAGCCATGGTGGGCCTCTGGGATTTGGGGGAAGGCTGGCACTTGTTTGCCTTGGGATCTGTTGCTATGACCGGTGATAGGGGTTCAGGAGTCTGTGGGGCTGTGAATTGGGTCTCTTTATGGGTTGTTGTCCAAATACCCATGCATCTTGATGTCTGTTGGGTTTCTGACTGTCTTGGTGGGTCTAGAGGTCTGTGGAGTTTTTCAGGGTTCAGAGGGACATGGGTTGTAATGGAGGTTCTTGAAGGGTCTGTCTGAGTGCCTGTCTTTGTGTGACTCCATGTGTGTTGTTGTGGAACAGTCTGCACCTCTACCTCTGAGCTGTTCACAAACTTGCAGCCTGTCACAAACACCAGAGGCCCATGGTTAAATGCACAAGTGCCCACCTCCCTCCCCAAGGAACCTCCGAATCAACCTATCTGTGCACCCGGGCTTGGGTTCAGGAGTCTGTGTGACTTGCTCCCCACTCCTGGAAGGTTGGGGGTCATCATCCCAGTCTGGTCTTCAAGAAGCCCTTTTGTGGTGCTCTGTGTGGGATACCAAGTGTGTGTGGTCTATCTGCCTCTCTCCCCCTCTTTGGTTTCCTGCCTGTCAGAGAAGGAGCACAGGCCTTGACCTGACCTTTCACCCACTTTCAGGACATTTCGTGTCTGAATCGGGACCCGGCCCGAGTAGTAGTTGTGGACTGCAAGAAGGAAGCCTTCCGCCTACAGCCCTACAATGGTGTTGCCCTGCGGCCCTGGGATGGCAACTCCGATGACCGAGTCTTATTGGACCTGTCTGCCTTCCTCAAGAGTGAGGCTGACCCCCGACCTCCTGGCCTCTGACCCTGAAGCCCTTGACCCCCAAGGGGAATGATCGATGCTTGATCCTGGCTTGTTTTTTATGGAAAACTGGGGATTTAAGATGCAGGAGATCCATAAGCATCTTGCAGTCTTTAGAAGCTTCCTAGAATGTTGGGGATGCTCTTCTGGAGTGGCTAGAGGATGCCCAGGAATGTTCACGGGGAGCCCTTTTAGGCTACTGAGAAGGGTGCATGTAACTCCAACCACCCCCCCAAGTCTGACCTTTACCCTTGTGAGCCCCACCTCCCTCTGGCCTTCATCCTGACTGACCCCCAACTGCTGTGTCCCCAGCCATTGCTTTGAATGGTGTGGAGGATGTCCGAACCGTGCTGGAGCACTACGCCCTAGAGGAAGACCCACTGGAGGCTTTCAAACAGCGGCAAAGCCGGCTAGAGCAGGTGGGTGCTCAGATCCCCAGTGTGGGCGGGGGATGTCCCATCAGCTCCCCAGGCTCTTGATGGAGGAGCTCTAAGCAACCTGTCTCCACTCTGGCTGTGTGACCTCATTTCAAGGGCCTTCTCTTCCACACCACCCATCCCCTTGTAATGAGGGGTGAATAGATCCTACAGCCTGCTCTGAGCACAGGAGGCAGGAAACGCCAGGCATTTGAGACCTTGAGGGTTTCCCTGGTGGCTCAGATAGTAAAGAATCTGCCTGCAATGCAGGAGACCCTGTTTGATTTCTGGGTCAGGAAGATCCCCCTGGAGGAGGGAATGGCAACCCACTCTATTATTCTGGCCTGGAGGATTCCATGGACAGAGGAGCATGGTCGGCTCCAGTCCACAGGGTAACAGAGTTGGATACGACTGAGCAACTAACACTTCTGTCTCTCTTTTCAGAGACCTTGATGTTCTGGGGGCCCTGGTATTTTGCAGGGTGGGGGTTTGGATCAGGTCTGGGAAGAGGGATCCTTGGACACTTGGCCTGAGCTTTGGGCAAGTTCTGATGACCTTGGTGTGATCCTCATCATTTGTAGATGGGGCTAAGAATATAGATTGAGAAAGAGATTCCCAGGCGTTTAGGCTCAGGTTGACCAGGTTTGGGGTTGTGTTCCTGACTGGTGCTCCTGAGGGCACAGAGGAGGGGTCCCTGGAGATTTGGGCCTGGCATCCCTCAGCATCCAGACAGGGGTCTTAGGGCTCAGGACTGGGCACCAGGGGCTCAGGGAGCAAGATGACGTCATCGGGGGAGGGCCTGGGCTAGGTCCCCAGGGTTCAGAGGACGGGGATCATGAGAGTACCTGGGATTTGAGTCTGGGCTTCTGTGGCTCACAGCTGGCTTTTTCCAGTGTCTGACTGCAGTCTTTGCAGTCTGGTCTCATCCTGTGTCTGGGCTGGTGTTCTGAGATTGTGGGTAAAGGAGTCTGGGCTGGGCAGAGGTTTAAGAAGGAAGTGGCCCTCAGGCTGACTCTCCTCTCTGTCTGCCCTCAACTCCAGGAGGAACAGCAGCGCCTGGCTGAGCTCTCCAAATCCAGCAAGCAGAACCTCTTCTTCAGCTCTCTCACCAGCCGCTTGTGGCCTCGCTCCAAACAGCCCTGACCTCTGGGCCTTCACAAACTCAGTGCCTGGGTTCCAGGCCCGAGGCCCAGCGCTCCCAGACCATGGCTTGGGCAACCATATGTCCAATAAAGTTAATCCCAGACGGCACACTCCAGTGTCCAGAGGGTCTCCAGATGGGCGTGTCAGGGTGCAGTGCGGGACACTGGGGGACCTCGTCCCACGGTGGCTGATCAGCTGCCGAGCACAGAGTGGGTTGGTCTTTGACCCTGGCCTGGGAATCTGAAACCCTGGGCAGGACCCTGCCCTGCCTGCGTCTTCCTGTGTGCCGTGTGGCCTGTGCAAGTGTGTCTCCCTCTTTGGCCCCAGATTCCCTTCGAAAAAGAAGACAGGATGGCGCTGTGGGGTTGGAGCCACCAGGCTGCTGTGTAAATGTATCAAGTGTGAGCTTATGGGGCACCATGGACCAGAGACTCCTCATGTCAAGGGGGCAGCTGCTGCCCACCTCTGCCGGCTGGGTCCCTAAGGTGGGCCTGGAGTTGCTTGGTGTTCTGATTTTTCAGTGGAAGCCAGGAACGGGGATGTTTATGTTGAATCTCTGTTTTAAAATGTTGACTCCTAACTCTGCAGACTGTAGCAGAACTCTGCAGCGGAACTTTCCCCCATGTTCACCCCATGTACCGGCCAGTGCAGCTGCCAGTGGCCGTGGGGCCATGACGAACTTGAGATGTGGCAAGGGTAACTGAAGGATGAGATTCTTAATTTTGTTTCTTTTTAATTAATTTTAAATAGCCACCTGCGGCTCCTGGCTCCTGCACTGGACAACACATTTGGGTATCATTTAAGTATGAATTCCACACTTTGTGGAAGCACAGAGTCTCAACCACTGGTCAGGGAAGTCCCTCCAGACTCAGATAATACCCAAATCCAAGTTCAGATCCAAGCCCTACCACTCCCTGACTTGTGTGGTCACAAGCAAATGAGCGAGTTAACTTCTGTGCTCCGTGCCTCAATTGCCACATCTGTGAAATACTAGTACTCACCTCACAGGCTAGGCTTGAGGGTGGATGGAGACCCTCCACAAAGACACTCAGATGGCGGCTGTGGGAACCGCGGAAGCACCTTTCTGCCTCCCTTTCCTCAGCTCTAAAATGGCGATGATAACACCTGTCTTAGAGTGGTCGTGAGGAGTAAATGGGCTCATGCTCAGGCTGTATGTATATTCAATGGAGCTTATTGTTGCCAGGCCATATTGGTTCTTCACAGGCTGAACTATCCTGTACTATCTTGGCAGGCCCCCCCCACCTGGCTGTCTTAGCCTCCTGCTCCCGCCAGTGTTTAGTGCTAATACTAGTTAAATACTTTGAGAAAACTCTTCCCTCTTATTTGTTAAAATAATTAAAATGTATTTGAAACTGTGCAGGCCAGATTGAACTTTTGAACTCTGGTAGATTTTTTTTTAAAGCTCATAGATGTCTATAAAGAATTAAAAATTGCAACTCCCCACCCCCACCTGGAAGTGTTACCATAAGATATACCATTTGTAATCCAAGAGCCAGTTTCCCAAAACCCAGGACACCCTAGCTAGAGGGCATCTGGAAGACTGAGGGAGGGCTTGTGTTTTTGCACAGAGCTTTGAGAGTTGGAAACTCCTAACAAGACGGGCGGATCATGGTGGAGAGGTCTGACAGAATGTGGTCCACTGGAGAAGAGAATGGCACACCACTTCAGTATTCTTGCCTTGAGAACCCCATGAATAGTATGAAAAGGCAAAATGATAGGATACTGAAAGGGGACCTCCCCAGGTCAGTAGGTGCCCAATATGCTACTGGAGATCAGTGGAGAAATAACTCAGAAAGAATGAAGGGATGGAGCCAAAGCAAAATCAATACCCAGTTGTGGACGTGACTGGTGATAGAAGCAAGGTCCAATGCTGTAAAGAGCAATATTGCATAGGAACTGCTGGGAGGGATTGGGGGCAGGAGGAGAAGGGAACGACAGAGGATGAGATGGCTGGATGGCATCACTGACTCGATGTACGTAAGTCTGAGTGAACTCCAGGAGTTGGTGATGGACAGGGGGGCCTGGCGTGCTGCAATTCGTGGGGTCCCAAAGAGTCGGAAACGACTGAGCGACTGAACTGAACTGAATGCAACATATTTGGGGCTCGTGATCCTGGGGAGAGTGGATTGTGGACGGAGGGAGCCATTGCAAGTGAATGTTCACCTACCAGAGGAGGTGGCACACGGAACCTTCTAAACTAAGACTCGGATCTGTCCACCCACAGGGCATGAGAGGCGGAAGTACCTTGGTTCATTGGCCTGTAGCCCCTGGTAATTAGGGCTAGCACTCGGCAGTGCTTCAGTCCAGTGGATTCCCCGAGGCGTTTTCCCCACTGTGCTGTTCTGGTTTCGGTTTGGTATAGTCAGGTCACACCTGCTCAAAGCTGGAGGGGAGGAGAGGGCATTTGACTTGTGCCAGGTGGTCTCTGAGACACTGCTTATGCAACGTGGCCTTGGGTGTTTATATTAAATGCTCGGGCTGCATCAGGGCATCCTTCAGTTGGCAGGACTGGGCCAACATTAAGGCATAATTCCCAGGTTGCACACTACTCACAAATCATGTGACCCTGGGCAAGGTCTCAGCTTGCTCATTTATAAGAGGTTAATAATAGGACTTCTCTCAGCAAATATAAGTACCAACTGCCAGGCCTCATTTTAGGCACGAGGGTGCATCAGTGAACAAACTAGAAAAAAAGCTCTGCTCTCAAGGTGATGTTTTCATAGAGGAGACAGAAAATGGTCTGATTGCTTGGGGTAAAATAAATGCATAAAGAAAAGTGTGATAAGGAGATGGAGTGGTTTGGGGACTGGAGTACTGTTTTAGATTGAATTGAACAGTCAGGGAAGGCCCGGAAGGATGTATTTGAGCAGAGATCCAGAATGAAATAAGGCAAACCATGGAGAGATTAGTGCCAGGCATGGTCACCCCAGGGCCTTTGCACTTGCTATTCCCTTTTCCTGAACTTTTTTTTGAGATCCATAGGGCTCCTTCCCCTCCTTTAGGTCTCTGCTTCAATGTCACCTCAGCGTGGCCTTCTGTGGGCTCTAAGGTGGGCACATAAGGGAGAGTCCTAAATAGCCAGGAAGATGTTTGGAATGCCCTTAAGGTACACATGTAGACCTGAGAGAATTCACAGGAAACATGCCTGGCACAAACCCTCAATAAAGGCTGGCAGTTTTTACAATCTTTAAAATTTTTGAGCTGTATCAGACCTGAAATCTGTTATCTTTTCCAGTTAGGATTCAGGCAGGAATTTGCCTTCTCCAACAGCTAACGGCTATCCAAACTCCATGTGAATATCTCCTATGATGGGATGCTCACTGCTCTGCCTATCCCAGAAGAAGGCCTAATTTGCCTCCCAGTAACTGTGATCTACAAGGTTCTATGGCTTTGGGGCCACAGAACTGGTTGAGTACGGGGAACGTGTCAGTCACTCAGTCATGTCCAACCCTTTGCAGTCCCATGGACTGCCAGGCTCCTGTGTCCATGGGACTCTCCAGGCAAGATGCTGGAGTGAGTAGCCATTCCCTGGAACCCAGGTCTTCTGCATTGCAGGCGGATTCTTGACCATCTGAGCCATCAGGGGGATCTCAGAGGTCTGAAGGCACTAGGGAGCCATGGAAGAGTCTGTGTAGAAGAGGGCCATGGTCAGATGTGTGCTTAGAAAGACCTTACTAGCCACAGTGGTCCGGGCTGGTATAGAGGAGACGGGGGGAGTGGGGCTGTGGGAACACAAGGGGTGCCTGACCCCTTGGGGAGTGTTAGGGAAGGCCTCCTACAGGAGGAGAAGTCTGAATGGTAAGAACAGAATTAAAGAAGGAAGTGGAAAGCATATACAAGTAGAAGGAAAGTCTGTGCAAAGAAAGCTGGGATGTTCTGCACAATTGACCGTGGCCCGCCCCTGCCCAAATCCTCCTTGACTCCCATCCTCAGGATGACGAACAAACTGTTTAGATTGAGTCCTTTTATTCATTAAAAATGACAGAGCCCTCACTGTATGCCTGGCTCTACTGAGCTGTGCTGGATTGAGCACCTCTTCCAAAAGAAAAATATGTATTACATAACTGAACTTGTATTTTTCTTTTTAATTATTAGCCTCTAAATAGGATTTTTTTTTTTTTTTTAATTCTAGGGGGGTAAAAAAAAAAAGTTTACTACATGTAAAGGGCTTTGCTCAGCACCTGGCACGGAGTAAAATGATTATGGCCAGAGGGCTGGAACATCTGCTCTAACTGGCTGGCCTTGCGGACGTCCTGGAATAGTAAGGGGCTTCTGGAGGGCGCGGGGGTGGCCCCCTCTTCCATTCATCCTAGAGTGGAGGGAGCGGGCCCCTGATCCGTGAAGACAGAATTTCCTGCCCATTTGCTGCTCACACCTTCCGGAGGCCAAACGGACAGCCCAGCTGCGGCCCTAAGAGTGAAGCTCTCTTACTCTCTTGGAATTGAGTCAGTGGACCAGGATATAATATTTAACAGTCCTGCTCTGTCACCATCTGATTTTCAGAACCCAGGGTCCAATATGAGTTACTTTCTTGTTCTTGTATGCCAAGCTCTGTCACCTTGTCAACATAGAGGGCCCCAGGAGCCCTTTGGGACATTGCAGTTTCACCAGAGAGGTTTCAGGGAGGGACAATGGATGATCTTAACCGTAATTGGAGGGGAACTTTGGTGCTATATAAGACCTGTCTCTTATACACATCTGAAGGTTGGGAGGGTGGCTTTGTTTTGGGGAGGGGAACATACTTGAGCATGCAGGCATACACACGCACACACGGGTCCACAAAGAACACTGGATCTTCATCCTAGCTACACAGGGCTACACCCCTGGACCTTCCACACCCAGACTCTTTCACACACAAATCCTCAGTCATTCACAGCCTGGTGCAGACCTTACCATGTACACAAACCCAGCCACCTAGAGGCACCTGCACAGACCACAAAGTCACAGGTTCCTACAACTATACAGGAGCTCACAGTCACGCCCTCAACTGCACGGAGAGGCATCTACACAGCCACGGCAATCTCAGAAAGTCACACAACCATGAAATCATGTTCGTCGTCATTCTCCCATGCAGGTGTGTGCATGCGACCACCCCTCCCACCACCGCACACCGCACACACAATCTTAGAATTATTTACGACTTCACAAAGAGGTTTAACCACACAGTTTCAGGCACACGTGGAGCTACACAATCTCACCTAGACAAAATCACAGTCACGTGTACCCTCTCCTTCCTGTAGCTCTTACACCACACACATACTTACTGAGTCTTAAAATCATATCCAACCTGACACACGAGCTTAACCGCCAAGCCCACCCTGTCCTCAGTCACACAAGGTTGTGCCCACAAGGGCATGTAAAATCACACACTCACTACATCTCCTGTGGCCAGGACAGGATCTCACTGTCGCTCCAGCGCGCTGCTCTCCTTCCCCTGCGACCTCCTCCCCTGGGGTCCCCCGAAGCCCGCGGCTGCCCGAAGGGGCGGAGCCGTCCTCTAAGATATAAGGCTCCGGAGCCCGCAGCTGCGGCTCCCAAGGCCCCCCGAAAGGCCATGGTCGCCCCGCAGATGCCCCAGCTCCTCTCCTCGACGGTGATCCTGGCGCTCTTTTTCCTTCCCCAGGTCAGAGCCAAAGTGGAAAGGGGGGATGGGAGGGAGGGAGACCCGGGGGTCCTGGGGACAGGGCGCAGGAAGAATGAGACGCCTGCTTCCCCCCGGTCCTCCTCACGCGGTTCCCCTCTCCGCCCCAGGCACGGCCGGCCGGCGTCTTCGAGCTGCAGATCCACTCTTTCGGGCCGGGACCAGGTCCGGGCGCCCCGCGGTCCCCCTGCAAGGCCGGGGGCTCCTGCCGTCTCTTCTTCAGGGTCTGCCTGAAGCCAGGGCTCTCCGAGGAGACCGCCGAGGCTCCTTGCACCCTGGGCGCGGCGCTGAGTGCGCGCGGACCGGTCTACACTGCGCAACCCGGGGCGCCAGCGCCGGAACTGCGGCTGCCGGACGGCCTCCTGCGCGTGCCTTTCCGGGACGCCTGGCCGGTGAGACCCAGCCCCGGGGCATTCCCATGTGGGGGCCTCACCAGAACCTCGGCTGCCATCTGCCCTCCAACTTCCAACACCCTGCCCTCCTGGGACTCCAAATTCCCAGTACCGCCATCTCGAATTCCACATTCTCACACGCAGAAACCCTACCCATGCGTGCATGCTCAGAAGCTGTGTCCGACTCTTTGCGACCCAATTTTCTGACTCCAACTTGCCCTCTAGGGATCCCAAATCCACCCTCCCCCAACCCACATCTGGAAACCCGAATTCCCAGAACCTTGTGCTCACCTTCTGGAAATTCTCAATTCCCAGAACCTTCCCCGTGTTCCTTGGGGATCCCTAAACACTGGGATCCTAATTTTTATCCCCAAATTTCCTTGCACTGGGGACCCTTCTATACTCTGTCTTGGGTACCCCCAATATCTTCTCACCTTATCTCACACCTTTCAGTCGGGGCCTGAATCCATGACTTTTTCACCTCCAAAATCTTATTTCCCATCCCACAACCCCCAAAGCATAGGGGCGAACACAGGTTTTTTAAAATTCTGGACCCTTGTCCTTTTAGGAAAGTGACTTTCTCTTTTCCAGCCTCAGCTCCCTCATCTGTAAAACAAACGGGGGACCGTCATGGTACATCACAGCGGTCCCTTTCGAGGGATTCAACTAGGTATCTTGAGTTCCCACATAGTGAGTGCTCAATTGTTATTGTTCATTCACTCAGTCGTGTCCGCCTCTTTGCGACCCCATGGACTGCAGCACACCAAACTTCCCTGTCCTTCACCATCTCCCAGAGTTTGCTCAAATTCATGTCTATTGAGTTGATGCTATCCAACCATCTCATCCTTGGTCATACCTTTCTCCTCCTGCCTTCAATCTTTCCCAGCATCAGGGTCTTTTCCAATGAGTCAGCTCTTCACATCAGGTGGCCAAAGTATTGGAACTTCAGCATCAGTCCTTCCGATGCTCAATAAAGACAGCCGAAACAGTCACTCCTTCCCTGGGCCAGTCCCTGTGGGAATCGTCCTGTCCATGTCTGGCATCCTGCACGGTCATCATTCTTTACCCCTAAAGTCTGGCTTTGACCAGTACCTGTCCTGACCACTGTCTTCATTCTTTTCTCCCACCTTCCTCCACCCAACCAGGGCACCTTCTCTCTCATCATCGAAACCTGGAGAGAGGAGTTAGGTGGACAGGTTGGAGGTGAGTGTCTTCAGTTCCGGGTCTTTGCTGTGGAGTGTGGGGGCTCCAGGGAGTTGGGGCATGATGTGAGGTCCAGGAGAGTGACATTGGGCTGTCCATAGGGTGGGGTGTTCACAGAATTGCTGCCCCCATGGTGTTGTCACCGTTCTGGAGTGTGGTGCGGAGCATTGACAGCCCCAGGACTCTTGGCGTGTTCATACAGAAATGTCCTGACATCAGACAAAGTGGGTTGGGGGCCGGGAGAAGCTCTCTTACTCTCTTGGAATTGAGTCAGTGGACCAGGATATAATATTTAACAGTCCTGCTCTGTCACCATCTGATTTTCAGAACCCAGGGTCCAATATGAGTTACTTTCTTGTTCTTGTATGCCAAGCTCTGTCACCTTGTCAACATAGAGGGCCCCAGGAGCCCTTTGGGACATTGCAGTTTCACCAGAGAGGTTTCAGGGAGGGACAATGGATGATCTTAACCGTAATTGGAGGGGAACTTTGGTGCTATATAAGACCCACTGTGGGGGGTCTGTCACCATTTTCATATAAGAAGATCCTGAGGCACAATTTGGAGGTGTTTTGACCTCACTTCAAAGACTGTCATTGTCCCTTGGTCATAAAGGGGTATCATACATCCCAGGGTGGTTAAGAGGTCTCTTCACTACTTTAATATGCAAAGATCCTAGGGCAAAATACAGGGGCATTTCAGCTTCGGGAGCACCGTTATCATCATGATGGTCATCAGGATCGCGTCATCAAAGATCCCCAGGGCTCACTGGCGGTGTTTGCAGCCTTGCTAAGTAACTGTCATCCTCAGAACTCAAAAGGCGTGTTTTGACCTCCTTGAGATGGGCAGGGAGAGTGCGAGCCTGCGCCCTCCGTCTCCAACCCGAGACTGAGTCGGGCCGCATCCCAGCACATCTCCCTTCTCCCCGCAGGTGCCGCCTGGAGCCTGCTGGCGCGCGTGGCCGGCCGGCGTCTTCTTGCAGCTGGGGGCCCGTGGACCCGGGACGTGCAGCGCGCAGGCGCCTGGGAGCTGCGCTTCTCCTACCGTGCGCGCTGCGAGCCGCCGGCCGTCGGGGCTGCGTGCGCGCGCCTCTGCCGTTCGCGTGGCGCCCCCTTACGATGTGACCCGGAAATGCGTCCCTGCGCGCCTGTTGAGGACGAGTGCGAGGTTCCGCGTGAGTCCTGCATTCAACCCCACCCCATCCCGTCACGGCCCCCAGGCCCCTTTCACAACCTGATTACCCTGTTCAGGGAACTAGGGACCCAAGAAACCCTCCCCAGTTCCACTCAGGGTCTTCAGCCCGCTCCCAGGATCCAGCTACCACCTTCAGGGAAAGCCCTGCCTGGACACTCCAGCCCCGTTCCCTCTTCCCAGCACTCTTGTCTCCCCCAGTTGGAATCCCACACCCATTTCCCATCTTGTACCCCCAGTTCATCCCCTAATCCATACTCACACCCTTTTCCCGATGCTCGGACCCCAAAGCTTTTCTAATTCTGGGGCTTTCCTACTCCTACTCAGGAACTTGGGAATCTCCTCCCATTCCCCGCCCCGCCAATCCCCGCTTCCTGCGATTGCACTCCAGACCCCACTGTGTTCTAAAGCTTGGGATCCCCACCTACCTGGATACCCCAGTGTCTGAGCCCTTAGAACTCCCAGGCTTACCATATCCTCCCAGACCCGTCCTAATCCAAGGCCCTCCCATTTCTCCTGAAAGGCCGGGGGTCCCTCCTCAATCTTCTTTCTTCTTTTTCCTCTCTCCAGGCTCAGACCTGGGATCCCCCACTCCATTCTCCTTCCAAGAGCACAGACTCTGGAACTCATTGGTCTGGGTTTTAAATCCTCCCTCTTCCTTGCTGGGTGAATCACCCCGCCTCTTGGGGCCCCAGTTTCCCTGTCTGTAAACTGGGGGTCTCATTATCAGGTAGCCTAGTGGGTTGTCAGTCACAAAGATCAAACGAGGGATGCAGGGAAAGTGCTCAGAATGGTCTCTGATTTCCTATTCTCCTGACTCTGCCCTTCATCAATATTCCTCTTCCTTCTGCCTCTCCTTCCCTGCACAGCGGTGTGTCGAGCAGGCTGCAGCCCAGAGCACGGCTTCTGTGAGCAGCCCGATGAGTGTCGATGCCTGGAGGGCTGGACTGGGCCCCTCTGCACGATCCCTGTCTCCAGCAGCAGCTGCCTCAGCTCCAGGGGCCCATCGTCTGCCACCACTGGATGCCTCGTGCCTGGGCCTGGGCCCTGTGATGGGAACCCGTGTGCCAATGGGGGCAGCTGTAGTGTCAGTATCAACCCTCCCACCTCATCCTGGACCATACTTTACTTGGGGAGTCTCCTGTCTGGGGCTCCATGACACAGAGGCCTCAGGGAGGCTAGCTATCAGGGAGGGCTTCCTGGAGGTCTCTAACCTGCATCTGGGGCCCTGAAGTAGGATGAGGTGATGGAGGTTGGAGAGAGCAGACCCAGTGGGTGGCACCTAAAGGTGTGGATGTGGGAATGCTGAGGGATCCTGTGGGGTAGGAACAACTCAGGGCTCCGGTAAGGGTGGTGGGACCAGGTGGGTTGAGGATTCGGGATGGCAAGCATCAGAGAAGACTTCCTGGAGATGGGCCAGGGCTGGGCTTCTGAAGTCCAGTTTGGTGGATGGGGGGTGATTGGAGAAGCTAGACCAGATGAGTGGCCCAGGGGAAGCAAAGGTGGTGGTGGGGGTGAGCCTGCAATGAAGCAGAGCTCAGTGAGGGGGCCAGTGACAAACACTCAGCGTTCAAGTTAGAGGGAGGGTGTGAGAAGTGGAGACCCAGGGAAGGCTTCACGGAGGAGGCGGGCTTAGAGCTAGGATCTGGAATTAGGCCAGGGCCATGCAGGCAGCACCAGGGAGGGCAGACAGGGTGGGCAGCATTTGATCGGCAAAGGTATAGAGGGGGGAATGGAATCTCTCTGGGCCTCCAGGGCCTCCCCTCTGTGGGGCTGGGTGGGCAGACCCGGAAACACGGAACAGAGGGGTTGTCTTGGCCCAGGGACTTCCCCAGGAGGCCTCTGTGACCTGGGAGGTGGGACCGGACAGGGAGCAGCCCCCCAGTGGCCCAGAGTAAGGAGCGGGAAAGGGTTTCACTCCAAGGAAATGCTGATCCCAAGTCTTCTTGCCTGTGCCCAGGAAACCCTGGGGTCCTTCGAATGCACCTGTCCCCGAGGGTTCTACGGGTTGCGGTGTGAGGTGAGCGGGGTGACATGTGCGGATGGACCTTGTTTCAACGGTGGCTTGTGTGTGGGGGGCGCAGACCCCGACTCTGCCTACATCTGCCACTGCCCGCCCGGTTTCCAAGGCTCCAATTGTGAGAAGCGGGTGGACCGGTGCAGCCTGCAGCCATGCCGGAATGGTGAGGTGGGGAGAACAGAGTGGTGAGGGATGAAGGTGGGGGACCCGGCATGGTCAGTGGGCAAGAAAAGGGCTTGGCTCACGCAGTCGTGGGGCGGGGGAGGTGGATCCTGATTCTGCCCTGAGGCCTGGGGAAGTGATCCCCACCCCACCCCTGCCCCACCCAGGCTGCCCAGCCTCAGTTTGTTCTGTGAACTGGGTGAGATGCTATTCCTATCTCAGAAATCTTTGTTGACCATCCACTGTGTGCCAGGCCCTGTTCTGGGAATGCAGTAGGAAATGAGATGAAAACTCCTACCGTCACAGAGGAACTTCCCAGGTGGCGCTAGTGGTAAAGAACCCACCTGTCAATGCAGGTAGACATAAGAGACGCAGGTTCGATCCCTGGGTCAGGAAGATCCCCTGGAGGAGGGCACGGCAACCCACTCCAGTATCCTTGCCTGGAGAATCCCATGGACAGAGGAGCCTGGCAGGCTGCAATCCATAGGGTCGCACATGACTGAAATGACTTTGCATGCACACACACACAAAGGTTAGATGGTGATAAAAACCTAAGAAGAAAAATAAAGCCGGGGGCGGGGGGTGGGGAGTAGTGTGTATGGGCGGCAGATTGACATGTCAGCTAGAATGGGTAGGGAAGGCCATGCTGAAGGTCGGGAGGGAGTCATGTGGGAGTCTGAGGGAAGAGTATATTCCAGGAGGAGGGATGAGCACGTGCAAAGACCCTGAGGCAGGAATGTGCTGAGGACGGTGGGGAAGCGAGTGTGGTTGGAGCAGGGGGAGTGAGGGGCGAGTGGTGAGAGATGAAGTCAGGGAGGTGACAGGGACAGAGCCTGTAGGGCTTCATGGGTTACGGAGAGGATTTTGGTGTTACCCTGAGGGAGATGGAGCCTCAGGAGGGTACTGATTTGATACAGGTATTACAACATTAAAGGAGATCAGGAATGTGAAGGGCTCAGTGAGCTCTTCTTATAATACTTGTTGTTTAGTCGCTAAATCGTGTGGGACTTTCTGTGACCCCATGGTCTGTAGCCCACTAGGCTCCTCTGTCCGTGGGATTCCCCAGGCAAGAATACTGGAGTGGGTTGCCATTTCCTTCTCCAGAGGATCTTCCCGAACGGAGCCACCAGAGAAGCCTATTAGCAGCCCACTGCTCTCCAAAACACTCATTGAGTGTGTTTACTCTGGGCTGAGTGCTACTGGGGACACAGTAGTGACCAGGACAGCTCTGGGCTCTGTCCTCAGAGGGGTATCAGTCCAGAGGGGAAGACAGAGTCGTCCTCAGACAGAGCCAACAGTGGCTAAGGGAGCGCAGGGCTGGGATGGAGGAAGAATCAGGGATGGCTTCCTGGAGGAGGGGGCGCCTGAGTACATCTGAGAAGAGAGCAGGGGAAAAGAATGGGAGAAAAGGAGGAAGAGAAAGGGGAGGAGGAGGCATGGGCAAAGGCAAGGTGGTTCAGACCCGTCGTTCTGGAACTGTTAACTGTTTCAATACGGTTAAAGCCGAGACAAAAAGAGACAAGAAACAGAACCAAAGAGGTGTGAGGCTCAGTCAGTCCAAGACCACTCGGGGGCGAAAGGAGGCGGGCTGGCTTTCCAGGCAAACTCCCAGAGCCCTTGAATTAAACGAGATAGAGGGGGCCAAGAGAAGAGGTGAGGGCGGGGATTTCCGAGCTGAGAAAAAGAAGCGCGGGTGGGTTGGGGAGCCGCTACCCTGACGCTCCCTTCCCCACAGGCGGACTCTGCTTGGATCTGGGCCACGCCCTCCGTTGCCGCTGCCGCGCCGGCTTCGCGGGGCCGCGCTGCGAGCACGACCTGGAAGACTGCACCGGCCACACCTGCGCCAACGGCGGCACTTGCCTGGAGGGAGGCGGCGCGCGCCGCTGCTCCTGCGCGCTGGGCTTCGGCGGCCGCGACTGTCGGGAGCGCGCCGACCCGTGTGCCGCGCGCCCCTGCGCCCACGGCGGCCGCTGCTACGCGCACTTCTCCGGCCTCGTCTGCGCCTGCGCGCCGGGCTACATGGGCGCGCGGTGCGAGTTCCCGGTTCACCCTGACGGCGCGGGCGCATTGCCGGCGGCCCAGCCCGGCCTGAGACAGGGGGACCCACAGCGCTTCCTTTTGCCGCCGGCTTTAGGACTGCTGGTGGCAGCGGGCTTGGCCGGCGCTGCGCTCTTGCTGGTCCACGTGCGACGCCGTAGCCCTAGCCGGGATACTGGGCCTCGCTTGTTGGCCGGGACCCCGGAGCCATCGGTTCACGCGCTCCCTGATGCACTCAACAACATGAGGACGCAGGAAGGTCCCGGGGACGGCCCGAGGTGAGGGGCTCGATCGCAGACGTAAGCCTTGAGCTCCTTGGCTGCTTTCATCAATCTCTGTGGTGCAATTGGCCTGAGTCCTTGATGGACCTTCCTGATTGGCCCGTTTCTCTCCAGCCTTTTTCTGGTTGGGTCGTTTCACAAGTTCCTTGGTTGGCTTTGGTCCTCAATGTGGCGGTTGGGAAAACAGGATATGAGAATTTAAAGGGTCTAGATCTTACTTTTCTCCCCCGTAGCCCATCCTCAGACTGGAATCACCCTGAAGATGGAGACGCTCGTTCGATTTACGTCATATCTGCTCCTTCCATCTATGCTCGGGAGGTAGTTAACCCACCTCTCCCGCCTCTGCGCACTTTGGGCACAATAGACAGAGGCAGCCCCTCCTTTAGCTGTAGATCCCCTTTCTCTGTAAAATGGGTGTGGGGTGGGGGTGGGTAGAGTCTCTGGAAGATTCTAAAGGCCACTTCTCAGTTTTCACTTGATTTAGTTCTGTTTGCGTCCCTTTTAACTGTCCTTTTGAGCTCCTTGGCGTCTTCTCTTTAGACGACCTTTGGGCCTCAAGAGGTGGGGAGCTTCAGGCTTGAGCTTCTCCACTGATTTCCAGTCACTGGAGAGAGGAAGGAGAGGCAGAGGGCAGCCCTCCTTCCCCTTATTTTCGCCCTACCCATTGGCTTGGGGGATCTTAGTTCCGGTTCAGGGATGGAACCCAGGTCTCCGACATTGAAAGCCTGGATTCTTACTTAACCACTGGGCCGCCAGGGAAGTCCCAGAGGTAACCCTTTCTAATGCTTCCTACTTATTCTGTTTCTAGGCTTGACCTGGCCCTTCTCCATCAGCATGTGGAAACAGAACCTGAATGTTTTTGTGTTCTCTGCTTCAGACACTTAGGAGTTCAAGCTGGAAAGGGTGACGGGGAGAATTTTGCCATTGGAAGTTGTACATAGTGGTTATTTATATCCTGTCTCTCTTTCTCTCCCTATCCCTCCAGAGACATCCATAAAAGCTCTTAGTTTGATCAGCTTTGACTCATCAAGTTGAGTGCTTTGTCTGTGGTGTTGGGGCTGAGGAAAGAGATTTTTGTCTCCTGAGAAGCATAATAGACAAGACTCTGTTGCAGAGGGTCGGAAATAACTCAAAGTTGTTTAAATAAACAAGAGAATTTATTAGTTCATAAAATCGAAAATCCCGTGGCAGGTGTCGCTTCAGCAGAACTGAGTTCAGAGGCTCAGTGTTTTTTCCCAGATATCTCTGGGAGGACTTCATATGTAGGATGGATGGGCTTTCACTGCCCCTGGCTTGTCACATGGCCTTACTTGAACTAGTGGCCAGACAAGTATGACTTATTTTGATTGGCCAGGCTTGGCCATTTGTCTGGTGTGTGGTGGGGATTAAGGTTAGCCTGTTCAAATCACATGGAATATGTGGGCAAAAGAGTGTCCCTTTGTCTACCAAAAGTCAGGGTTTGTTATTAATACTAGATGTAAGTACTGTACGTGGCAGGCAAACAAACAGAACCAGTTGGTGAGAACAGAAAGAACCTATTCTACAGAGGAATGGGAGGCTCAGAGAGTAGCGTAATTGTTGCTGCTCCCGTAATGAGATGGAGCAAATCTAAGATCTAGTAGAGAGGGGGATATCTTCCTAAATTTGAGGACTATCCTAAAACAGTGCATCATACATCTAATACTACTTCGACCACTGAAGCTATAAAAAGTCTGCATCAGGACTTCTCTGGCTGTCCAGTAGTTAAGACTCCACACTTTTCTGTGTGATATGGTACAGCCAAATAAATAAATAAATGAATTTTTTTAAAAGCCCACATCAGCCAGTTTCTGCCAGTCCTCCTTCCCCGTATTTTCTAATGGCTGGGACAGTGCCCAAACACCTTTGGAAATGAGCAAAATCATAGGGGTGAAAGATGAGAGAACAGTGAGAAAAGTAACAACAAATGAAGGAGTCCTACTATGAAGGACATCAGCCAAGGGATCCACATATTCTTTAAAAAAATTTTTTTTATTGAAGTATAGTTGATTTACATATATTCTTTTAATTTAGCCGGCAGATATCATGTTGAATACATACCTGTATGTACAAACTCCTCTTTCACATTTCACCATACTGAATTTCTGTGTTATGAAGATAATCTGTACCATTAAGGAATATGGACATTGAGGGACTTACCTGGTGATCCATTGTTTAAGACTCCATGCATCCAATGCATGAGGCTTACTACAAGCATTTTATAACAGAGGCTGGCATATGATAGCTGCTCAGTAAATGTTAGTTCTCAATATTATGCCTGTCTCTTATACACATCTGGGTGGGGGGAATATGGACATGGAATCAAAAGCCTATCATCAAATAATATTTAAAATGAGATTAAAGACAGACATCAACACTAGCCCCATTATTCCTTCAAAGACAAATTGCTTTTCAGAACCTAAGTCTTTGCTGCCTTGAACAAATTATGCCATCTGCCCAGAGTGCAGAATTCAGTTTAAAAGCAAAGATGGAAAGATAACGTTATCCTCATCATGTGTTTTTGATCAGTGCGTAAAATCTGAAAGCGGGCTGCTGAATCCCATGGGCTCTCTCTTTGATGTAGTTCCTTGTGTTAAGGATGCCTTACCTGTCTCAGAATCTTGGCACCATTGCTGTACACATCTCTGAGTCATCACAGGAACAGTACTGGCTGGATTATCAAAGAGCGATGGCTAGAGTTCTGATTCACCACCATAAGGGAAGAGTTCCACACCCAAGTCAGCCGGCCCTTTAAACACAGGATTTGTTCCATGGCTTTTCCTCACAGGCTGCTGTAGGCTTAGCCTAAGCTTGCAGCTTCTGGGGCAGGGAAGACCATCTTGGATGATCAGTGCTTGCAGGGAAGATAAAGTTATTCTGGTACAAATCCTTCACTTTAAAGGTGAAAGGAGGGAGAGCCCCAGAGGACTCAGGTATTCCACACCAAGGAGAAACTGGTCCTTTTTTTCTCTTTTGGCAGAGCTTTAAATCTTTCAGCTGTACACTTACTGCATTTAGCACAATGGTAATAGTAAATAAAGTAACCTAAATGACCACTCCAAAAAAAAGCAAAAACAAAGACAATTCCCCACCACCTCACCTAGCCAGAGACTTCCCTGGTGGTCCAGTGGTTAAGAATCTGCCTTGGAATACAGGAGTTCAATCCCTAGTGGGAACTAAGATCCAATATGCCTCAGGGCAACTAAAGCCTGTGCACCGCAAGCTTCCTGAGCCTGTGTGCCACAACTAGAGTTCATGGGCCACAAGGAAATATCCAGCATGCCACAACTAAGAGCCGATGCAGCCAAAACAAACAAAACCCAAAGCTTGCAAACACACAGAAATCCGACTGCTTTGGTCCAGATCTTGGTTCTGCCACTTATTCAAACAAGTCACTTTACCTCTCCTGTAAAATGAGACTAGTAATAGAATCTGCTTCAGAAGTTTGTGAGTAGTGAGTTAATAACTACAAGCATTTTATAACAGAGGCTGGCATATGATAGCTGCTCAGTAAATGTTAGTTCTCAATATTATGCTATAAGAGGAAAGCCTATTTCAAGTTCATTTCACAGAGCACCAAACTAAAGCCCAAAGATGTGGAAGAGGCTTACCCAGCATCACACAGAAAGTTCAGTCTTTCTTGATCCTCCTGGTTTTGGAAACCCAGGCCCAAAAATTAGCACAGGAAGGACTCTCAGAGGGTGAGAAGCACTGTAGGCTTCTGCTCGAAACCCTTGCATGAATCTGAATAAGGTCTGTACCTGACCTAATAGTATTGGACTAGTTGATTTTGATAACGTACTATGGTTACTTAAGATGTTGTTATTGAGGAAAGCTGAGTGAAAGTTACACTGGAATTCTCTGTACTATTTTCCCAACTTCTGGTAAGTGTTACAACTGTTGCAGGGGTTTCCCTGGTGGCTCAGTGGTAAAGAATCCACCACTTGCCAATGCAGGAGACGCGGGTTCGATCCCTGGTCTGAGAAGATCCTACATGCCATGGAGCAACTAAACCCGTGTACCACAACTTCTGAGCCCATGCTCTGGAGCCAGGGAACCGCAATTACTGAAGCCTCTGCACATCCTAGAGCCCAGTGCTCCTTAACAAGAGAAGTCACCGCAGTGAGAAGCCTGAGCACCGCAATTAGAGAATAGTCCCTGTTCAGGGCAACTAGAGAAAAGCCTGAACAACAACAAAGACCCAGCACAGTCAAAAATGAATGAATGAATGAATTAAGTCGCTCAGTCATGTCCGACTCTTTGCGACCCCATGGACTGTAGCCTACCAGGCTCCTCTGTCCATGGGATTTTCCAGGCAAGAGTACTGGAGTGGGTTGCCATTTCCTTCTCCAGCGGATCTTCCCAACCCAGGGATCGAACCTGGGTCTCCCGCATTGTAGACAGATGCTTTACCATCTGAGCCACCAGGGAAGTAAATAAAATTATATTTAAAAACCTGTTTCAAAATAAAAAGTCATATTTATTGAGTGCCTACTGTGTGCCAGGCCTTATAGTAGGAGCTGGGGATTCAGCAGTGAGCCAGACAAGTTCCCACCGTGGAAGGGCTCACAGTGTGATAGAGCCCTGTACCCAGGATTCTGTGTCCGGACCCTGGAGTCTGACAGCTGTGGTTTGAATCCTGGTTCTGCCATGTTCCAGCTATGGGCATGTGTATAGCATTTAGTGCTATGTGAATGTAAGAGCTGTTGTTATTCTTCTCCAGGTCACCCTCATTCTGACCTCACTGGAATGTCATTGTTTGCTAAGGGGTATATCTCCCCTGGGCTTTGCAGGTGGCTCAGTGGTAAAGAATCCACCTGCCAGTGCAAGAGACACAGGCTCCATTCCTGGGTCAGGAAGAATCCCTGGAAGAGGAAATGGCAACTCACTCCAGTATTCTTGCCTGGAGACTCCCATGGACAGAGGAGCCTGGCGGGCTACAGTCCCTGGGATCGCAGAGTCGGACTCACGCATATCTCCCCTACTGGACAGGGAGCCTGATCTCCGGACGCGGTCTCCTGACTGCTGTGTCTGAAGAGTCACCCAGCTCAGGAGGGCGCCCATTGCAGGCACTCGATAAACATATCGTGAATGCCTGAACATTAAGGACATTGGCAACTGGAGGTAGGGATTCAGGGGATGGGAGTTATCAGGTGAGATCCAGAAGTCCCTGCCCCATCCCCGGCTCGGGGCGGTAGAATCCGCGCGCCCAATGGAACCCCGCGCAACAGCGCCCCATTGTGGTCTCTGGAATCCCATGCGGATGAGGCTCTTCCCGCCCCAAGGCAGGAGGGTAGGGAGGGGTCGCCACCTCGGCTACCTGGGGGTGCGCCCCGGGACCCCATGAACAACCAGCCGCGGACCCCAGCCCCTACCCCGGCCCAGGCCTCGACTCCGGTCCGGGGTTCGACCCAGCACAGGACCTCCATTCAGGTTCGGACTCCGACTCCGGGCCCGACCCGGATCACGACTCAGGTCCGGACGCCGGCTCTCATCCGGACCCCGACCCCCATCCGGACCCCAACTCCGGTCCGGATCCCAACTCCGGTCCCGCCCTCAACTCCGGTCCGGACCTCAACTCCGATCCAGACCCCAACTCCGGTCCCGCCCTCAACTCCGCTCCGGACCTCAACTCCGATCCGGACCTCAACTCCGATCCGGACCCCAACTCCGGTTCCGCCCTCAACTCCGATCCGGACCCAAACTCCGATCCGGACCCCAACTCCGGTCCCGCTCTCGACTCCGGTCCGGCCCCCGACTCCCGTCCGCCCCCCGACTCCCATCGGGCCCCCTACTCCTGTCCGGATCCCAACACCGATCCGGACCCCAACACTGATCCGGTCCCCGACTCCGGTCCAGATCCCAATTCCGGACCCGGTCCCAACCCTGATCCCATCTCGGGTCCTGATTCCTGCCTTGGAATCCCTCCCTGACTCGGCTCTGCCTTCGGGCCCGCCCCTGGAACTTGAACCCACGGTCACTGTGTCACCTGCCAAGAATCTTGAGCCAAGCCCGAGGGTGAAGCAAGTTTCAACAGCCACCAATGGATTTCCTCCCATCCAAGAACCCCTTCCTGCTCTTACTTCATTGGCCACTGATTTACGGTCCCCATCCCGCGGGTCCCCTCTGAGGACAGACCCATCGACCACCAAGTTGATAGCTTCTTCTTCTGGACATGTCCCAGGGACGCCCCTCCTAGGGGCCATCCAGGCCATCTTACCGGTTCCTGCCACTGCATTGGCCTCCATCAGTGGGAACCTCAAAGCGGAAAACAAGATCATGATTCGAGTGGTTTACTGGTAAGGAGCTGTCCCTGCCCACACCTGCTTCCGCTTCTGGGTCTGCCATTCTCTTTGGGACCGGAAAGCTCTGGGTTCATTGATTCACTCTCCTGCCCCTGTGGGCCAGGCCTTCAGGAGACAGAGGGCTGAGCCAAGCCATGTTTTCCTGGGGTGGGGGCGGGAGATGGGGGCAGGAAGAGGGAAGAGGAGGAATGGGCGAACTTCAGAGGCTGAGGGGTTAGAAACAGCCTTTCTTGGGAGGTGGGTCTTAGGCTGCAACTTCTCAGTGATGAGGCTACCAAGTGGGGTGGGGAGGGTCAGATAAGAAGTAGGGGGATCTGGGTAGCAAGGGAAAGGGGGCCCACCCAATACAAAGGCCAGAGGGGTCCACATTTGTGATCCCAGAGCGGAATCTTTGTGTCAATGACAAGAGTAAACAGCAGTGACCTTCCTTGACTTCCTTGAGACCCAGGACTGAACGTGGCCGGGAGTGAGGCTTTGTCTTCCCCTCCAGTCCGCCCCCCCGACCCCCCATGCAGTGGTCTCTCTCTAGCTCTCTCTCCAACTCACTGCTTCTTTCCCTTCCCCTTGGGATGTGTAGCTCTTTCTCCTTCTCTCTTTCCCCCTCTCCCCCACCTCTCTGTCTTTGCCCATCTCCTCCTTTTTCTTCTTCCTTTTTTGATCAAACCTGTGCTGCACGCAAAGCTTCCCTGACTAAGAATCAAAGATCAAACCTGCACACCCATCAGTGGAAGTGTGAAATTTTAACCACTGGACCACCAGGGAATTCTCCATCTTCTTTCTTTTTCTCTGACTCCGTGGATTCATTCATTATTTTATTCACTGAACAGCCATTTATTCAGCACCTGCCATGGGCTGACCCTACTCTCAGCATCAGAGACACAGTAGTGAATAAGACAAAGATGGCCGTGCACTGACATTCTGATGTGGAGGGGCAGAGATGGGCAATAAACACAGCACATGGCAAGTTATCTAGTATCTTAGAAGGTGACCAGTGCTATGGACAAAAGGCATCTTGTGGGGGTGGGCGGGTGTCACAGGTTAGCTGGAGTATCCACAAGGAGGCAATACTCGACCAAAGATCTGAAAGAGGGGTGAGAAGGAGCCTTTGAGCTACCAGGGAAAGAGTATTCTGCCGAGAGACCAGCCAGTACAAAGATCCTGAGGCAAGGCATCCCTGGAGTTTTGGAAGAAGGGCTAGGAGGTCCCTGTGGCTGGAGCCAGAGGGACAGAGGGAAGAGATGGAGCAGAGAGGTGACGGGGTGGATCCTGTTGGGACTTGTGGACCATGGGGAGGACTCTGTTATTTTTGTGTTCAGATGCTTCTGAGCAGGGGAGGGGCGAGATCTGACTTAGCTCTTCACGGTGTCCCTCTGGACTTCAGGAGATTCTAATGATGTATCTTCCTTCCACCCCTTCTGCCTCTCTCCTCTCTGCCCTCGGCCTCCAGTGGCCTCTGAAGCTACAGCCTGCGGGTAAGTAGTTTTGGGTTTGGAGGTGGGGGGAGTTTGGGCCACGATGTCTGGAAGGGGTTCCTGTTTTCCCTCCTCTCAAGACCTATGATCCCATGACCACATAATCCCATCTCCTCCCCACAGTACATCCTACTGAGAAAGAGTCTGGAGCAGCAATTTCCAAACTCTCTAATCTTCGTGAGTGTGCTGGTGGCTTGGGAGAGTGGGGGGCAATCAGGGCTCCAAGACTCCCCAAGGGACTTGGAGGGGAGTTCTTTGCCTCCGCTAACCTCCACCATTCCCTCCCCAGGAGGAGGAAATATCTGCCCAGGCTACAGGGGAGTTTGAAGTGTTTGTGGATGGGAAACTGATACATTCAAAGAAGGTGATTCTGAGCAAGGTTCCTGGACAGGGAGGGAGGCTGGAGTTCCCAGGGAGTGAGAGACCTACATGTCTGTGCTCTTTCCCTTCTGCGCCCAGAATGGTGATGGCTTTGTGGATGAGGCCAAGCTACAGACAATTGTGAACCTGCTCAATGAGGAGTTCAAGAAAAGGGTAGCAGGCAACTAGTGGGCTGGAGGTGAGGTGAGGGCAGTGAGGTGGGAGGGGTGGATGTTGGACAATGGGTGGGCTGGCAGGCAGAAGGCAGGGCCCTGCCTTGGAGTCAAAGACACCTTAGCCCCAATCCTAGCTCAAGCAGTCCTCACTGTTGCAATCAGGTTAAGTTATCTATATCCTTTTCTGAGCCTCAGTTTCCTCACCTGTAAAATGGGGTTGTTAATTCCATAAAATGCATCTTATAAGGTAATAAATAGTGCACGGCTCAGAGTATGTTAGAGTATGCTCAGCGTATGTCAACTATACAGTTTTTTTTTTCAAATAACTTTTTTTAAAAAACTTTTAATTGTAAAGCTGTGCTGTGGCAGTATGTGACAATAATAACATGTATCTTTTCACCTTAATGGAGTTAATGAAAATAATACATTAAAAATTCAGTTATTAGTCCCACTAGCCACATTTCAGATGTTCACAGCCGCATGTGGCAGCTGTATTGGACAGTGCAGATACAGAACATGGACTCAATAATTGCAGAAAGTCCTATTGCTAACGTCTTAATGTTTTAAAGCATAGACACAACCATTTATTTTCCACCAATACTGGATTTTTAAAGCCACTCAGTACGTAGATATTTGTAAGCTGCTACTGATTTAATACTTTGTCTATTGTGTATCTACTTTACAATTATTTCCAACTTTATTGAAGTGTAAGTGATGCATAAGAAACAGTACATGTTTAAAGCACACAAGTTGTTGAGTTTTGATACACTCGTCATAAGTATACCATAAATCCCAGGGAAGATTCCCATTGGCATGGATTAAGTTACACGTCCATCTCTGAATGAATCACTCAGGGCCAAGGGAACGTCACTACACTGCTATCATTGGCAGTGCTATCATTGGCCCGTCTTGAGTCACGTGTCTTTAACCTCACTGGATTTCATTTTAGTCAAGTATTTCCTGAGTACCTACGAGGTATGGTTCTAGGTCCGGGGGATGATACAGTGGTAAACCAAATAGACACAAACCCTTGGCCTAGTGGAGCTGACAGTTAATGGAAGACAGTGAACAAGACCCTAGGTGAAGAGAAGGCATTTCATTACTTTTTATTTCTGTTTTTGGCCGTACCATTCAGCATGTGCAATATCAGTTTCTCTGTGCTGTGCTGTGCTGAGTCACTCAGTCATGTCTGACTCTTTGCGACCCCCGTGGACTGTAGCCCCCCAGGCTCCTCTGTCTATGGGGATTCTATAGGCAAGAATAGTGGAGTGGGTTGCCATGCCATCCTCTCTTAGTTCCTCTATCAGGGACCAAAACTGTGTCCTCTGCAGTGGGAGCGAGGAGTCTTAACCACTGGACTTTTAGGGAAGTCCCTAGAAGGCACTTTAGGAGATAAGTGATGAGAAGAAAAATAAAGTAGAGAAAGGGCTTTGGAGGCTGCCGGGGACTTTTTGCAACTCTAAGTTCAGTGGTCAGAGACAATCTCATTGGGAAGGTGATATTTAAACACTTGAAGGATGTAAGGGACTGAAGCATGTGGATATCTAGGGGAAAGTATTCTGGGCAGAAGGGACAAAAAGTGTGTCTTAATGTTTTAAAGCATAGACACAACCATTTATTTTCCACCAATACTGGATTTTTAAAGCCACTCAGTACGTAAATATTTGTAAGCTGCTACTGATTTAATACTTTGTCTATTGTGTATCTACTTTACAATTATTTCCAACTTTATTGAAGTGTAAGTGATGCATAAGAAACAGTACATGTTTAAAGCACACAAGTTGTTGAGTTTTGATACACTCGTCATAAGTATACCATAAATCCCAGGGAAGATTCCCATTGGCATGGATTAAGTTACACGTCCATCTCTGAATGAATCACTCAGGGCCAAGGGAACGTCACTACACTGCTATCATTGGCAGTGCTATCATTGGCCCGTCTTGAGTCACGTGTCTTTAACCTCACTGGATTTCATTTTAGTCAAGTATTTCCTGAGTACCTACGAGGTATGGTTCTAGGTCCGGGGGATGATACAGTGGTAAACCAAATAGACACAAACCCTTGGCCTAGTGGAGCTGACAGTTAATGGAAGACAGTGAACAAGACCCTAGGTGAAGAGAAGGCATTTCATTACTTTTTATTTCTGTTTTTGGCCGTACCATTCAGCATGTGCAATATCAGTTTCTCTGTGCTGTGCTGTGCTGAGTCACTCAGTCATGTCTGACTCTTTGCGACCCCCGTGGACTGTAGCCCCCCAGGCTCCTCTGTCTATGGGGATTCTATAGGCAAGAATAGTGGAGTGGGTTGCCATGCCATCCTCTCTTAGTTCCTCTATCAGGGACCAAAACTGTGTCCTCTGCAGTGGGAGCGAGGAGTCTTAACCACTGGACTTTTAGGGAAGTCCCTAGAAGGCACTTTAGGAGATAAGTGATGAGAAGAAAAATAAAGTAGAGAAAGGGCTTTGGAGGCTGCCGGGGACTTTTTGCAACTCTAAGTTCAGTGGTCAGAGACAATCTCATTGGGAAGGTGATATTTAAACACTTGAAGGATGTAAGGGACTGAAGCATGTGGATATCTAGGGGAAAGTATTCTGGGCAGAAGGGACAAAAAGTGCATGGGCCCTGTGGTAGGAGTGTGTCTGGTGTGTTTCAAAAATGTCAAGGAGACTCTGGCAGGCATTATAAGCCATGGAAATGGAAAATCTTAGAGGTGCCTGAACATAGCAAGCCCTACAAATGCTATTATTTATTTTTTAGAGGTTTTTTTTTTTTTTTTTCTTTCTTGTTTCCCCATTTCAGGAGCCTCAGCAGGATGGTGAGAAGGGCTGAAATGATGTCAAATCAGGTCCTTTTCTGATGGCAGCTGGGACAGGGTCAGGGAGAGGTGAAGAGGGAAATACAGAGTCTGCCTCCTGTGTTCTCGTCTGATTGCTCCTGTCCCCACACTCACTTCTGGTGTCTGGGGACGTTGCCTGCGACCGTGATCCCAGCATCTCCCGACCCACTGGGCGGGGGCGGGGAGGCCAGCTTGGAGCAGAAGGCTACTCCTGTTGCTCCTCACCTGGTGTGGCCTCAACGTTCTCACACTGTCAAAGTCAATTTCTTTCTTTTGTGGGATCTTTATTTCCCGTGGCCTGGTTTGGAATTTGAAAACCTCCCATTTCGTTGGCATTTGTAGGGGTTGAGACAGAAATAGGAATGGTGGCAAGCCTCAAAAGACATTCCAAACTTCCATACATGTCGGCGTTCACTTTCTAAACCCACAGATCTTAGAATGTCAGTGCTGGGAGGGGTCTCAACTATCTGGGAGAAGACCATCCGCGCATTCAGTAGGCATTGATGAGCCCCCTGCTCACCATCTGACTCCGTGGGGTCAATAAGCATGTGCCAGAAGGTCCAGTGCAAGACATGGGAGTCAGACCTTTACTGTGGAGCTGCTGTGTGACTTCCAACAGGGGACACTACCTCTCTGATTCTCAGTTTCTCCTGCAAAATGACCGTCATACTGCTTAATTGTGAAATTTCCAAAGTTTTATACAAGATACATAGGTTTCAGTTAGAAGTAGATTTTTGAGGACTTTCCTGGTAGCTCAGCTGGTAAAGAATCCGCCTGCCATGCAGGAGACCCCAGTTCGATAGCTGGGTCGGGAAGATCCCCCGGAAAAGGGATAGGCTACCCACTCCAGTATTCTTGGGCTTCCACTGTGGCTCAGAGGGTAAAGAATTCACCTGCAATGCAGGAGACCTAGGTTCAATCCCTGGGTTGGAAAGATCGCCTGGAGGAAGTTGTGGCAACCCACTCCAGTCTTCTTGCCTGGAGAATCCCATGGACAGAGGAGCCTGGGGGGCTACAGTCCATGGGGTCGCAAAGAGTCTGAAACGACTGAGCGACTAAGTACAGCACTGGTGTGCAATGTTTAAGAATCTGCCTACCAATGCAGGGGACATGGGTCTGATCCCTGGTCTGGGAATTAAGAGTCCACCTGCTGAGGGGCAGCTAAGCCCATGAGCCACAACTACTGGAGCCTGCGTGCCCGAGAGCCCTAGCTCTGCAACAAGAGAAGCCACTGCTCTGACCGCACACCACTAGAGAAAGCCCACATGCAGCCACAAAGACCCAGGGCAGCCAGAAGCAAAGAAAAGCTTAAAGTAGTCATTGGTTAGGATGGCTCTTGCCTTCGAGTAACAGCAAGCTGGACTGTCAGTGGCTCACAAAATACGTGCTCAGTCGCTTCAGTCGTGTCTGACTCTTTGCGACCCTATGGACTGTAGCCCGCCAGGTTCCTCTGGGATTCTTCAGGCAAGAACCCCTGAGTGGGTTGCTGTTTCCTACTTCAGGGGATCTTCCTGACCCAGGGATTGAACTCATGTCTCTTATGCCTCCTGCATTAGCAAGCAGGTTCTTTACCACTAGCGCCATCTCAGACAATAGAAGCAGCAAATGATTTTGATTTCAAACTGGTGGGAGAGGGCTGAGTTCAGCCAGCTGTCCAGCTCTGCCATGGGAAGCCCAGAGAGTTTCTCCGCTCCTCTTCTGCCATCATCAATGTGTGATGATGTGTTGGCTTTGGAGCTCATGCGTGTGGTTTCATCGTTGCGCCCCTACCGGTTATGTCTGTTTTCCAGGCAGAAGAGAGTAGACGGTAAGGACATGCCCACTGGATCACTTTATTAGGAGAGTAAAACTTTCCCAGAAGCCCCGCTCAGTCTTCTTTTGTGACTCCAAGGCAATGCCCCGCCCCCTGCCCACCCATCCACCCACAGCCCAGCCTGTGCCCCTAAGCGCACCTCCAGTTCACCAGTTGCCTACTACCTTTCCCTGATCTCATTAATAACGCGTACAGATTTTCTGCAGCCTGGCCTCACCCACAAAGCTGTCCGGATCATGAGAACAGAGTGATTCAACAGAGATTAAGTAGGGATAGGAAGCAACAGCTGGGGGCACCATGAAGCCCCCATCCTGATACATACACTAGGGTTGGGAGCATGTGAGTGAGAGCGCAGTGGGTGAATCAAAGGGTTTGACTCTAGAGTTCTTAATATGTCATAAAGTGAAAGTGAAGTCGCTCAGTCGTGTCCAACTCTTTGCGACCCCATGGACTGTAGCCCACCAGGCTCCTCCATCCATGGAATTTTCCAGGCAAGAGTACTGGAGTGGGTTGCCATTTCCTTCTCCAGGGATCTTCCTGACCCAGGGATTTTTTTTTTTTTAAGTTTGGGAAAGTTCATGGTTATCAGGATTTGTATACATGGTCACAATCAAAACAAAGAGATAAACCAAAGAATAAGACTTTTTAAACCCCCCTGAAAACATAATAAATTACAATTTCTGGTCAAATGTTATTCCTATGCTATATTCATTTTGACCTCATTTTCCATTTTATACTCTGGCATTTCTTTTCTGAATATAGTTACATATAATATTTTGTGTTAACTCCCTAGTCTTAATACCACAAAGTTACCTGTTTTACCATGGGTATATTTTTATCATTTAGAGTAGGATATGC
The DNA here is from genome assembly GCA_006410635.1 of Cephalophus harveyi. Taxonomy (NCBI): domain Eukaryota; kingdom Metazoa; phylum Chordata; class Mammalia; order Artiodactyla; family Bovidae; genus Cephalophus; species Cephalophus harveyi. The sequence goes on along the minus strand of SJYT01007029.1, from coordinate 124,232 downwards.
TTGTTAATAAGCCAGTTATACTTCAGTAACTTTGTGAATACAAAAACACTGAGAAGAACAAATAATGGAGTTATTATTTCACGGATCCTCATTCAATTTCAGGAAAATTACTTCCAGAAAGCTGCAATTCTGCCAAATATATTCTATGTTTAAATGGAAACTGAAAGAAAAGTGAAATTACTGGAAGCCTTTGACGGTTCACTAGACATTGTGTGCTTTCAATAGTTCAACACTGTTATGCTTGATAATCAAGAGTAAATTAATAGGCTAACATTTTTAAATGTATAGTTTAATTAAGGTATACAGTATATAAACAATCAGGTAAACTTATAGAGAAGCTGACCAAGATACATAAATTAGGAGATAAAAGTGTCCATCTAAATTTTCTATTCATCTTTTTTTCTTTTTACAGAATATTAAAGTTGTTTAATATACAGTTTCTCATTTGTCATTCTGGAAGTCCTTTTTCAGAAAGACTCTTCTTTTTCTGATGACAAACAGCAGCCACATTGTCAGTGATTATTCTGGACCTCCACGTTGGATAAATTCAATTTCTTTTTGAGACACGAGTTTCCTTCTGTATTTCTGAGGTAAAGTTTTTATATTTCCGAGGTGTCTGGTGGACCCTGATGCATCAGCCAGTCTGGCGATTTACTTCCCTTAGAATGCTGTGAAATTGAAGAAGTGTGAGATGGTAGTCCCGCTGATCTTAGAACTTCTGATACATTTGGTTTAGGATGTCTCTTCTGTCAGGGAACCTTATTATGGAGTCTGTGGCTTGACTACCTGAACGAACCTGCTGGCGGCCGCCATCTTGCTGCCCACCATGACCCCCGAGAAGGGGCAGCTTCCGGGGCGCTGGCGAGCCGCGGTTATAACAGCTTCCTGCGCGCCTGGGGCCCCTGACCCAGGGATTGAACCCGGGTCTCCCGCATTGCGGCAGACGCTTTTACCGTCTGAGCCAACGGGGAAGCCCAATACGTCATAAGATAAATATAAGGAACCATACGGTAGTATTTTAATAAAGGTTTTTATTGTAAACAGAATTCTAAGGTGACCCTCAAAGACCTACACCTTCATATACCCCCGTCCCTTTTTTACAAACAAACATATTTATTTATTTGGCTGTACCTAGTCTTAGTTGCAGCACAAAGGATCTTCATTGCTGCCTGTGGCATCTTTAGTTACGGTAGCATGTGGAATCTTTTTTTTTTTTTAATTGCGGCATGTGGGATCTAATTCCCTGAACAGGGATTGAACCCAGGCCCCCTGCATTGGGAGTGGAGCCTCTTAACCACTGGACCACTGGGGAAGTCCTGGGTTCAGTTACTGTATCCTCCTTTTCTGGTGGGTTCTTTATATTTTCTAGCTCTTTTGTTAAAAAAAAAAAAAAGTCTGACTTCTCTGTGTATCTGTTCTCCTCCTAAATTCTTTATCACCTTTATGATAATTACTCTGAAAACTTTCTCAGGTAGATTGCCTATCTCCACCTAGTTCTGGGGTTTTATCTTGTTCCGCCATCTGGGACATAGTCCTCTACCATCTCATCTTGTGTAAGTTGCTGTTTGTCTTTTTATGTATGTGGCAGGTCAGTTAACATTTCCTTTTTTTCTTTTCGTTTTTCTTTTTTTTTAGTTTTTTGAATGTTATTTTTCTTTTTAAAATTTTTATTTATTTATTTTTAATTAATTTATTTTAATCAGAGGATAATTACTTTGATATTGTGGTGGCTTTTGCCATACATCGACTTGAATCAGCCATGGGTGCTCATGTGTCCCCCCATCCTCAATCCCCTCCCACCTCCCTCTGCACCGCATCCCCCTGGGTTGTCCCAGAGCACTGTAGTTACATTTCTTGACCTTGGAGCAGTGACCCTCTGTAGGAGGCAGCTTATGTGTCCTAGCAGTGCACCCCCCTCTCGTCAACTATATGCTCTAGGGGTTCCCCCTAGGTGGGCTCTGTGGGTCTTTCTGTAGTGGAGGGCTCCCTGTGTGGGTAATCTGATAGGCTTGGTTGGCCCCCACTCTGGTTGGCTGCCAGGCCCTGACTTGTGTGAGTGCTGCTGGCTGTTGTCTGGGGGGAGTGGGGTCTGGTAATGAGGTGGCTGGTTGCACATTACTAGGCGCCCAGGGCTAGCGCTGGCTCACTGGTGGATGGAGTCAGAGTCCTGAGGACTCTGGGGCTGTTGCCCACCCACTGGCAGGTGATGCTAAGTCCTGGAGTTAGCACCAGACTACAGCTGGTTCCTGGCGTCTGGTTGCAGTGCTCAGGGATCCCAGAGCTCATTTCAGATCATTGATGGTGCAGTAGGGGTGGGGGGTGGTTCCTAACACCGTTGGATATGAGGTCTGGGGTGTCCCAAAGTTCATTGGCCTGCTAGTGGCGCCAGGGTAGGGTTCTGGCCTGCACTGGGAGATCTCTCTTTTTTTTTTTTTGGCTGCACTGGGTCTTCATTGCTGCGTGCAGGCTTTGTCTAGCTGTGGAGAGCAGGGGCTGCTCTCTAGTTGCGGTGTGTGGGCTTCTCGTTGCGGGGGCTTCTCTTGTGGAGCACAGGCTCTAGGGTGCACCGACCTCAGCAGTTGTGGCTCATCGGCTCAGTAGTTGCTGTTGGTGCTACCGGTGTGAGGCTTTGCACCAAGGCCACAGAAGCAGAGCCCAGAACCAAGGTCACCTCCGAAGCTGACTGACCCCCCTTTGTAGCCTTTCCAAAAGCTCCCTGATCTTCACTAACAAGCTGCCTGACTCCCAGTTAGGCAAAGATGCCCACTCCAGTAAACACCCTATGGCGCACCACCCAACCACCTAACGCAACCTTCCAGCAGGAATTTTCTTTGTCTGGAGGCTATCAAAGTTGGCTAGTACCCCACGAAAGGTTTCGGCTCTCCCTTGAGCTAAGCCTGCCGTTTTAACAGCATCTCCTGTTCTAATAAACTCTCCTCTCATTCTGCTTTGTGTCTGGAAATTCTTTTCCAACCCGAGTTCCGACCGAGACAGGTGGGACCATGCCCCTGCCCCTCTAGTTGCCTGGCTGGAGGCATCCAGAACCCAGGCCCCACAGGTGGCTGGGCGGGGCCAGGTTCTAGCACCAAGGAACCAACATGGCAGCCGCCACGCTCTCTTGGCCAAATGCTCCTTAACGTGTCTGCGGCTAATGTCCGTGTTTCCGCCGGGAGCCACAGTCACCCCCACCTCCGCAGGAGACTCTCCAAGACCAGCAGGTAGGTCTGGCCCAGGCTCCCACCAAATCACCGAATTTGCCCTTGGTCCAGTGCAAAGTGCCTTTTTAAAAGGATGTCTCCACCTCCCTAATCCTGTGGGGCTCCCGCAATCCTGCACTGAAATGAAGTGTTAGTTGCTCTATCCTGTCTGACTCTGCGACCCCATGAACTATAAACCACCAGGCTCCTCTGTCCATGGGATTCTCCAGGCAAGAATATTGGAGTGAATTTCCATTCCCTTCTCCAAGGAATCTTCCCGACCCAGGGACTGAACCTAGGTCTCCTCCATTGCAGGCAGATTCTTATCCGTTTGAGCCACCAGGGAAGCCCTGCTGAACTTTAAAGCCAAATGCTCTGGGGGCTCATCTTCCTGGTGCCCGTGTCAGGGGCTGGGGACCCCGATGTGGTGCTCAGAACTCTCACTCCTGAGGGAGAGCCTCCACAGTACATCTGTTCTCCAGCTTGTGGGTTGCTCACCCTGGGGCATGGGATTTGATTGTATCATGAGTCTGTCCTCCCACCTGTCTCACCATGGCTCCTCCCTAAGTCTTTTTAAAAGTATGTGATTTTTTTTCTACTTACTTGGCTGCACCAGGTCTTAGTTAAGGCAGGTAGGCTCTTTAGTTGATGCATGTGGGATCTAGTTCCCTGACCAGGGATTGAACCTGGGCCCTGGAGTCTTAGCCACCGGACCACCAGGGAAGTTCCCCTCCCTAGGCCTTTTTTTCTTTTTGGCCCCACCGCGAGATATGCGGGATCTTAGTTCTCTCACCAGGGATTGAACCTGTGCCTTATGCAATGGAAGCAGGGATTCTTAACCACTGGACCACTAGGGAAGATCCCATTTGGTAGGCTCCAACTTCTTTTCATTGATGGCTGTTCTGCAGACAGCTGAGACCCTGGCGCGCTGGTGAGAGGAGGTGAGCCCAGGGCCTCTCCACTCTGCTGCCGTGGCTGCTCTTCTATTCTTTCTTTTTTTGAGTTGGAGTAGACCCAGGGTTATCGGAGAAGGCGATGGCACACCTCTCCAGTACTCTTGCCTGGAAAATCCCATGGATGGAGGACACAACTGAGCGACTTCACTTTCACTTTTGACTTTCATGCATTGGAGAAGGAAATGGCAACCCACTCCAGTGTTCTTGCCTGGAGAATCTGCCATCTATGGGGTCGCACAGAGTCGGACATGACTGAAACGACTTAGCAGCAGCAGCAGACCCAGGATTATAATGGTGCCCCCTCCCAAGCCCATTTTTGTTATTTTGGTTTTGATGCTCTATTGTACTTGACAGAAGAATTTCCAAATCTACATGATGGGGTCATGGCCCATCAGAGTCATAAGGCTAAAGAGGCTTCATGTAGCGCCTTGGCAGCTGGGTTGGTGGCCTGGTGTTCAGGCCTCCAGAAGCCTGTCCTTTCTCCTCCTGGCTGGGCCAGGGCTGGCTTTTCTTTTTCCCCGCACTGCTTGGCTTGTGAGATCTTAGCTCCCCAACCAAGGATCAAACCCCGGCCCTTGGCAGTGAGAGCGCAAGAGTCCTAACCACTGAACTTCCAGGGAATTCCCTCCTATTATTTCTTTTTTTAAAAAATATAAATAAATGTATTTTAATTGGAGGCTAATTAATTTACAATATTGTAGGGGTTTTGCCATACATTGACATGAATCCGCCATGGGTGTACATGTGTTCCCCATCCTGAACCCTGCTCCCACCCCATTATTTCTTTAAATAAATTCTCTGCCCTCTCCTCTCTTCTCCTGAGATACCCACTCTCTTAATGTTGCCGTTGCTAAAACAGATAGCCTTCCTAGAATTTCCTCATTTAAAAAATCTGATTGCTATTTTCTCTTCTACTTGTATTAGTTATAGATTTCTATCTTCAAGCTTGCTAATTGTCTTTTTCAAACATTGTGTGCTCTATGTCCAACGCTTTCTGGTGTATTCTTCATCTCATTGAGTTCTCCCACTCCAGAATTTCTAATTTCTCTTTAGAGTTTCAATCTCTTTGGTAAAGTATTTCATCTGTTCATTAATTTTAATCCCGAGTTCACTAAACTACCTTTCTGAATGTTCTTGTGGCTCTTTGATTTTCTTCATAGAGCCATTTTGAATTCCCTACCGGTGAGATCTCAATACTCTGCGACTTCAAGGTTAGTTTCTGGAGGATTGCCGTTTTCTTTTGTGTTACAGTGTTTCCGTGGTTCTTCATGGTTCCTGACGCGTTGATCCTCTGCCGTTGTATCTGAAGTAGGGGACCCTTTTCTGCTTGATGCTAACGATTTAACAGGTTAGAAATTGAGGCGGTCCAGTGGTTAGGACTCGGAGCTCTCATTGTCAAGGGCCATTGTTCAAACCCTGGGTGGGGAACTAAAGCACCGCGAGCGAGGGGAGACCGGCAAGAAAAAGGAAAAAATTGAGGCGTTTCTCCCGTTTTCCAGTAGGTGGTGCTATAGCACAAGGTTGGGGTTTCTCTTTTCGGCGCTGCCTCTGCCCCTCTGGTTACACTGGCCTTTTCCACCCTCCACTGCTTTTACGGTTGCTCCAAACCCTCCTTCTTGCTCCTTGCGCCTCTGGGGTCACTGATGCCTTGTTTCTGCCAGTATTGCCGGTGTCGCCGCCTGGGGCTCGGAGACGGTGGGCTCTTCCCTTCGGGATTCGGGATCCGCGCTCCTTGCAGACTCAGCCCCTGAGGGGAGGGCGAGGATGGCGGGGAGCTGGGTTGCACCTGGCTCCTCTGCCGTGTCCAGGGTTGTAAGGCTTGTCCCTGTACAACCCCCTCTGCGTGTACAGATGTGTGGAATTCTCTGGACACCTGGTCTGACGGACCGAGGTGCCTTTATTGTGTTGTGAATGTTTTATGGTTGTAGATTGAAGAGGAGGGAGTTTTTCATCTGCCAAGTTGCTGACGTCATTCTTCTGAAACAGTTATTTTTCGTGTCTGCTTCAGTCGTTTCAGTTGGGTCCAACGCTCTGCGATCCTATGGACGGACTGTAGGCCGTCAGGCTCCTCTGTTCATGGGATTCTCCAGACAAGAATATTAGAGTGGGTTGCCATTTCCCCTCCAGGGGATCTTCCTGACCCAGGGATCCAGCCTGAGTCTCGGGCATCTCCTGCATTCTTTACCCACTGAGACACCTGGGAAGCCCAGCTATTTTTCATTAAATAGTTAACATGTAATTTTATTTCTTTATTTATGGTGGCTGTGCTGCCTGGCTTGTGGGATCTTAGTTCCCTGACCAGGGATTGAACCTGGGCCCTTGGCAGTGAACTCGAAGTGCCCTAACTACCGGTTGTTGTTTAGTTGCTAAGTCAGGTCTGACTTTTTTGCAACCTTGGGGACTGTAGCCCACTAGGCTCCTCAGTCATGGGATTTCCCAGGCAAGAATACTGGAGTGGGTTGCCATTTCCTTCTCCAGGGGTTCTTCCCAACCCAGGGATGGAAACTGCATCTCCTGCATGGACGGGTGGGTGGATGGCAGGTGGATTCTTGACCACTCACTGAGCCACCAGGGAATTTCCTAATGCTTTTAAAAACATTTAAAAAATGAAGCAAATACATATTTTAGAAACCTTAGGCTTAATTTCTGACACAGTAAATATGGACAGACATAATGCACATAAACAAAAGCTCTTTGGTGTTGTCAATAATTTTTATGAGTCTAAAGAGGTTTTGCAAGAGAGTTCCAGAAAAACATCTACTTCTGCTTTATTGACTATGCCAAAGCCTTTGACTGTGTGGATCACAATAAACTGT
>SJYT01007029.1:61409-116667 GCA_006410635.1 Cephalophus harveyi | reverse complement strand
TGCAAGGAGATCCAACCAGTCCATTCTGAAGGAGATCAGCCCTGGGATTTCTTTGGAAGGAATGATGCTAAAGCTGAAACTCCAGTACTTTGGCCACCTCATGCGAAGAGTTGACTCATTGGAAAAGACTGATGCTGGGAGGGATTGGGGGCAGGAGGAGAAGGGGACGACCGAGGATGAGATGGCTGGATGGCATCACTGACTCGATGGACGTGAGTCTGAGTGGATTCCGAGAGATGGTGATGGACAGGGAGGCCTGGCGTGCTGTGATTCATGGGGTCGCAAAGAGTCGGACACGACTGAGCGACTGAACTGAACTGAAAGAGCTTTTGAGACCAAAAAATTTCAGAACCGTCGTCCCTGGGAACTCAGTAACACTTAGCCGAGCTGGGTAAGCAAGTCTCCATGTGACCTTGAAGGGGCGTGCAGTCATCAATTGTCTTTTGCAGACTGTGGATAATTTTTCACAATGTAACTCTATGAGGTCAAGACCATTAACATCACCCCCATTTTACAGATGAGAGACTGAGGAGTTGAGTAGTTCCCTTCATGCTCACTGCTGGTAAGAAGCAGAGTAGGGATCTGAACCGTGACAGTCCGGCTCCACTATTGGCGTATCTCACTGGCTCTGCCTAGTGGAAGCGCCAGCATCCGTCAAATCAACTATCGTTGCATGGGAAGTAAAGTCATAATGGTCAAATATCATTAAGAGGGTGGAATGAGATTCTTGGAGAAAGGAGGACGTAGTGGGTAGACATCTCAAGAAGTGTCTTCTCAAGTCAGACTGGAGTCCTGGGAAAAAAAGTGTTCTCATCAGCACTCCAGTTCCTTTCCAAAGGTGGTGCATTTTGGCGAACGCTGATGAATTGGTTATGAGTGTCAGTTTTGGATGTCAGAGTAGGGTTTGAGCCCTAATTGTACAGTTTCTTAGCTGCATGAACTTGGGCAAGTGTGATGGTTAACTTTGTGTCCACTCAGCTAGACTATGGTAGCCAGTTGTCTGGTCTCACTCTAGTCTAGATGCTGCTATAAAGGCATTTCTTAGATGTTCTTAGATACACAGTTGGCTCTAATTGAAGCGAATGTCTTTTCATAATGTGGGTGGGCCTCATCCAATCACTTGAAGGCCTTAAGAGCAAAAACTCAAGTTTCTTGAAAGAGTGGACTTCCTTGGCAATTCAGTGGTTAAGACTCCTCACTGCCAATGCAGGGAGCACGGTTCGATCCCTGGTCAGGGAACGAAGATCCCACACATGCTGAGCAGCCAAAAGGTTTTTTAAAAAGTGGAATTTTCCTTCAGATTGCAACAGAGATATTCTGCCTGAGTTTCCAGCCTTCACATTCAAGACCACAATATGAGCTTTACCTAAGTTACCAGACTGCTGGCTTCCCCTTCGAATTTTGGACTTGTCAGCCTCCACAATCTTGTGAGCCAATTCCTTAAAATCTCTTTTTCTCTTTGTCTATACAGTATGCATACAGTATGCATGCTAAGTCGCTTCAGTCATATCTGACTGTTTGGAGGACTAAGGACTGTTAACCCGCCAGGCTCCTCTGTGTGGGATTCTTCAGGCAAAGAATACTGGGTGGGTTGCCATGCCCTCCTCCAGGGGATCTTCCCTGCCAGAGCCAGCCTGAAGAACTCTGCCCATGGCAAAGGTCATGAGGAAGGAGGCTTGGCATACGCAAAGGCGTGATCAAGCCTCAGGAAACCCCCTGTTCCCGAGCATCTACCCCCCAAAACCAGAGTCTGTTTTATGCTCTCACCTACACCTCTGACTTTACGGGGGTCTCTCCCCCATAACCATTTCTCTCGGAGAAGGAGTTAACTTGCAGCTCCAAGTCAATAAAAATTCCTGGGCGTGACAGGAGTGTTTCAACTTACGGACTCCTCTGAAGGTTATCTGGCCTGCCTGTACAGGTTCGTCCAGCCACATGTGATTGTTTATAGCACCCCAACTGTGAGAGGCACGAGATGTTTTAGATTTACTAAAGGCAAATTCTTTTGGGAAGTTAGAAATTATTAGTATAGTGGGTTGGTTAGGAATTATATTGGTGAAGGGTTTTTCATTTGTTGTGTCAATAATTGCTGCTAATTCCCTGCCCTGGGTGGGACAAGGGTGTCTTAGGTCAAACCTCTCTGCTGGCAAACTAGCTTGTGTGACAGGATTATCCATACTCCTGCCACTACACACATGATTGTTTACTACCTCTTAACCATAAATAGCACAGAGTTTTGGAGTATTTTGAGAGTCTTAATTAGCGTAGGGCTTTTCTCGTTGAGTCAATGATTGCCGCCTGGTCTCCATATCCTTAGGCACCTGGGAATATATTAATCAATGTATTTAGAATATAGAAAAGGAAATATAGTAGTTTTTGATGTTAGCAATACTAGACTTTTTGAGTTAACGAATTTTCTCTTTTGTTATAGATCACTGTACTTTGTTATAAATCACTGTGTCCTTGCTATGTAAAAATGTAACTTTATCACTATCTTAAGACTAAATAGATCTTAAGAGGAACATTGGTGAAAGGATTTTCATTTGTTGGGCTGATGTTTGCTGCTAAATCTCCATATTCCCTGCTCTTATAATGAATATAACTAGCATATAGGAGAAATAAGTATTAACCTTTAAGATTAATCATGTTAACCTTGGGTTAAATCAATTCCTTTCTTGATTGTAACCCACTACACCCTCACCCTATAGGAATGCAACTTTATTTGGAGGGTGGTGCCTGGTTTAAGAAAAAACACCCTTGGAAAAAATAAGTTTTTTGGTTATCAGAAAGAAAGGGTTCAGAAAGGATCATAAAATGTCAGCAGGCCTCATGGCCAGAAGATGATGTAAAACCCCTAAGACCTTTTTTTTTAATGTAAAGCACCTGATTTTGATAAAGGTCAGGACTGCTGACCCCCGCGTGACTCTGTATTCATCCCTATGTGTAACAAAAGGTATATAAGCAAACCTAAAAAATAAAGAAAGGGGATCAGTTTCTGGAAAGACTGATTCCCCCAAATCGTTTCTTTCTTGCTCCCCGTTTTTCTGGCCGAATTCCCATCTGGAGCATGGGTGCTATTCCATGTAAACCAAGTTATTCAGTCTCTTTTTCTCCACTAATTTTCCTACTACACTATCCGTTTCTAATCTCTCTCTATATCTGTAATTAAATATGTATTTTTCCAAGGACGCTGACTCCGTCCCCACCTTCGAATCACCCTGGATCCACCGGGGCTGGACCCCGGCACGTCCCGACCCAGGAATCGAACCCATGTCTCTTATGTCTCCTTTCTTGGCAGGTGGGTTCTTTACCACAAGTGCCACCTGGGAAGCCCGTATACAGTATATATGTGTATATATATATATATATAAAATGTATGTTATACGCACATATACACAAACATAAATGACAGAAGTTTTTCCTATTGGCGCTATTTCTCAGGAGAACCCTGATTGAGACAGCTAGTAAGCCTCAATTTTCTTATCTGTAAAATGCATATGCTAACGCGAATAGTCTTTACAACTGGGAAATTCCATGAGATGCCATATATAAAGCACTCTTAACGAATAACCATGGTAGGTATATCATCACTGTGAGTGGTTTCCAAAGATGGCCCCTCGTGAATCACAGCGCTCAGGATTCACCTCCTTTGGTATGGTCTCCCCTCCCCCGAAATGAGCTGGGACTTTATAACCCATAGAATGAGGCAGAAATGTGCTAGCTTGTGGCCTGAGCTATCGGAGGGCCTGGCAGCTTCCTACTTTTGCACTTTTGGAAGCCCTGAGGCAGCCACATAAGAGATCTGGCAGGACTTCCCTGGTGGTGCAATGGATAAGCATCTGCCTGCCAAGGCAGGGGACATGGGTTCGATCCCTGGTCCAGGAAGATCCCACATGCTGTGGGGCAACTAACTAAGCCTGTGTGCCCCGACTACTGAGCCCACATGCTGCAGCTCTAAGGCCCGTGTGCCTAGAGCCTGTGCTCTGCAACAAGAGAAGCCAGTGCAATGAGAAGCTGGGGCACCTAAATGGAGAGTAGCCCCTGCTCGTCACAACTAGAGAAAGCCCAAGGGTAGTGACAAAGACCCACTGCAACGAAGAAGAAAGAATGAAAGAAAGAAATTTGGCTATAGTGTTGGAGCGGAAGAGGGTTTGGAACTCCATGAAGGGAGAGGCCCAGCCTTCCAGCCTGCCCCTACCAGGGTGACAAACATGTGAATGACATGTTCTGGACATTCCAGCCTAACTGAGCTTCTGGCCAACATCACAAGAGCAGAACTGCTGAGCTGAGCCCATCAACCTACAGAAGAGTGAACAGTGAAAAAAGAGTTGTTGCGTAAAGCCACTACATTTTAGGGTGCTTTGTTGCACAGAGAGGTAACTGGAACATCAATCCTGGGGGCAGAGACTCTTTTCCCCCAGAATTCATAAAGAGAGGCCAGTATTATTTTCGAAGAACTATCATGTTAATTTGGAGAAGGAAATGGCAACCCACTCCAGTGTTCTTGCCTGGAGAATCCCAGGGACGTGGGAGCCTGGTAGGCTGCCAGCCGTCTATGGGGTCGCACAGAGTCGGACACGACTGAAGCGACTTAGCAGCAGCAGCAGCATCATGTTAATTTGCCTGGACTTTGTCCCTGGTTCCTAGAAGGTGTCACGTGTCTTTGGAATTTCCAGCGACAGTGTTTCTGAATGCAAGTCCAATGCACAGTGAGGTCAAATAACACCAAGACGTTGGAGTTTGGAACAGAGAAATGTTTATTACAGGGCCACTCAAGGAGATGTGGCCCATGCCTTAAAAATCCCAAACTCGAAAGCTTTCAGCAACGCCCTTTTACAGGCAAGGTGAGGGAGAGGCACGGTTGGTTGCTGTAAGCTTCCTGGTGTCAGATCCTTTGTTCTTGAAGTTAGGTCAAAGATCAGGTAATGATGTTTCTGTAAATCTCCAAACTGTTACTCTGTTCTGACAAGAAAGGACAAGGTCCCAAGGCACAACTTTCACCCTCTGAATCCGGGTCCTGGCTAAGAGGAGTGGGGGGTCCCTGCAGGGGTCGTTACCCCCCTGGGGAGCGTTTATCCAGCACAGCACCCAGTCTGGGTCCTCCCACCAGTGCCCAGGTCTGGCTGAAGAGGCAGATCTCAGCTGGTGGTACCCTCCAGGCCAGGTCCCCAGGCCCTGCCCAGCTGTCATCTCTGAGGGGCTGGGTGCCTGGGATTTAACAGGCCCTCAGACTTCAGGCTGCCCAAACAGGGGCCCAGTCCCGCAGACTGACCCGTGCTGGCTGCCACTACCACTAGGCCACAGGGGCCGGGATAGACGAGGCTCACCGCTGCCCCAAGGCCTGGGCCCTGCCAGTGCGTGGCCTTGGTGAGGCCCCTGGAGTCCTGTTGGACACAGCCCCAGGCTGTTCCCTTGGCCTCTCAGCTCACCCTCCAGCCCGAGGCTGGAGAGTCAGGAGGGCCCCTGGGAGAAGGCTGTGATCCACTTACCTCAGTCTCTACAGGAGAACCACCAACCGCAGGATCACTGGCCAAAGGAGGCCTCTAACCTCCGAGCTAACAGTATGGCGATAACGGTTGCCTGGTAACGGAGATGCGTGCCTGCTAGCAGCTGTCCCTGTTATAATAGGTGTGTCTTTGTTACTCAGGTGGGGAAAGGTTTGGGCCACCCCAGAGTTTTAGGGAGTTTGAACCTTGCAATTTAAGTCTGAGCCTACAATACAGGAGACCGGGGTTCAATCCCTGGATCAGGAAGATCCCCTGGAGAATGGAACGGCTACCCATTCCAGTTTTCTTGCCTAGAGAATTCCATGGACAGAGGAGCCTGGGGGGCTACAGTCCATGGAGATGCAAAAAGTTGGATGTGACTGAGCGACTAACGTGTTCAGGGCTCGGTGAGCTTCCCTGGTTGGTAAATACTCTGCATGTTTTCAGGCTTCCCTCATATCTTAGTTGGCAAACAATCCGCCTGCAATTCAGAAGACCCCGGTTTGATTCCTGGGTCAGGAAGATCTCCTGGAGAAGGGATAGGCTACCCACTCCAGTATTGTTGGGCTTCCCTTGTGGCTTAGCTGGTAAAAATTCCACCTGCAATGAGGGAGACCTGTGGTTGGGAAGATTCCCTGGAGAAGGGAAAGGCTACCCACTCCAGTACTCTGGCCTGGAGAATTCCATGGACTATACAGTCCATGGGGTCGCAGAGTCGGACACGACTAAGTGACTCACTTTCACCGCATGTTTTCATCCACGGATGTGCTGGCAGGATGATGCGTCCCTGAGGATGCAATAATGTCACATTTGGGAAACCTTCCTAGACCTGGCCCTACTCATCTTTTCCTTTTAGCTGGGGTTATGATTTGTATCCTTGGCTGTCATTAAACTGTAATCATAACTATGGTGCTTTCCTGAGTTCTGTGAGTCATCTTAGCACATTATTGAACCTGAATGGGTAGTGAGAACCCTCGAGCTTGAAGCCAGCTGGTCAGCAGTGGGAGAGGCCTGGGGTCCCTGAACTTATAGCCGTGTCTGTAACTGAGCCCTGTGTCCTTGACCTGGGGAGTTGGCATCAAGTCACTGTCCATGGTGACACTGCCGCTTAAATTGTCCAGGCAAAAGTTAAAATGCTTTGAGAGACAACAAGAGGACTTGATTTTGCTCCTGAGATGAAAGGGGAAGAGGAGAGAGGGGAAAAAGGGTTAAGGTACAGAGAAGTTGAAAGGAGCCAGCCAGATGGGGAGGACTGTCCTCCATGGGGTGACCCCAGCCCTGTGACCGCCCCCCCCCCCTCTCTTTCCTCCCCCCCCGCTGCCACCAGATTTTCAGTCAAGTCTACCAAAGTGAGGGGGTCTATTGTGAGAGTGGATTTGATTGGAAAGGTATGAAGGAACTGGTAGGGAAGGGGAAATTTCCCCCTGCATCTGTCCTGAGGTCTTGTGGCTGGACCAATAGTAAAATTAACACAAGACAGATTAACAGGAGAAAAAGAAACAAAATTTAGTTTCTGTGCATGCAGGTCTCAAAAAAGTGGAATCTAAGAAGTGGCCAAGGGAATTCCCTGGGGTCTAGTGGTTAGGACTTGGCGCTTTCACTGATGAGCCCTGTTCGGGGAACTGTTCCCCAGTTGGCAGTAAGATCCTGCCAACCACTTGGCAGGGCCCCCCTAAAAAAGGGGGGATTATACCTCATTTGTAAATAAGGATCATTTGAAGAATGGAAGAATTGCAAGAACGCAGTCATGGTGGTAGATAGAAATATAATAGCTTCATAGATTATGAAAAGGCCTTTGAGGGCTTCCCTAGTGGCTCAGTGGTAAGAATTCGCCTGCCAGTGCAGGAGACGTGAGTTAGATCCCTGATACAGGAAAATCCCCAATCCCATATGCCGAGGGGCAACTAACCCCCCGAGCCTCAACCCCTGAGCCCAAGCTCCAGAGCCTGGGAGCTCCAAAAAGCCACAGTGAGAAGCCCGAGCACCACAACTAGAGAGCAGCCCCCACCCTCTGCAACTAGAGAAAAGCCAGCACAGCAATGAAGACCGAGCAGAGTCAAAAAAACAGCCTCTGGCAAAATTTGGGATGTTTCACTATCGTTCATATTATTTTACATTAGAGAGTACTAGCCAAAGAACTAACAAAGAGAAAGAAGTCAGTGGTGTGAAGATTTTAAAAAGGCAATACTGTCACTGTTTGCAGGTGACATGTTCCCCAATCTAGGAGATTCAAATGAAAAACTATGGTAAAACAGTCAGAGAATTCAGTATGTTAACAGGCCATCAAATAAATATGCAGCAATGAACTATTTTCAAATATATGGGCAAGCTTTTAGGAAATATAACACAGTGACTTCCCTGGTACTTCAGTGGCTAAGACTCTGAGGTCCCAATGCAAGGGGCCCAGGTTCGAGCCCTGGTCAGGGAACTAGATCCCAGATGCTACAACTAAGAGCCTGCATGCCGCAATTAAAGATGCTGCCTGCTGCAGATAAGACCCGGCACAGCCAAATACATAAATATTAAAAAAGGAAGGAAATATAACACAGATAATCCTCATTTACTATAGAAAAACCATAAAAGATAAAATACCGACAGATAAATGATTAGATCCATGAAAGACCTACTTCAGGAACTTTCATTTAAGGACAAGCATTAATACTCTTCTGGAGGATACATAGGAGGTTTTTAACAAATGGAAAAACAGGACTTACTTTCCTGGTGGTGCCATGGATAAAAATCTGCCTGCCAATGCAAGAGACAAGATGGGGCGAATTCCACATGCAGCGGAGCAACTAAGCCCGTGAGCCACAACTACTGAGCTTGTGAGCACAGAGCCTGTGCTCCACAACAAGAGAAGCCACGGCAACGAGAAGCCTGCACACCGCACGGAAGAGGAGTGACCCCTGGTCGCTGTAACTGGAGAAAAGCCTGCACAAAGCCACGAAGACCCAGTGCAGCCAAAAGTAAATAAAGTTCAATTTTTAAAAAATGGGAAAATGAATCATTTGGATATGTCAGAAATAGCAGTTATTCCAGATTTATTAAATGTGATGTGATTCTAATAAAGAACTTTGTTTGAAATAAGGTAAGCTGACTTTGAGGTTGATATAGTAATACACATAAACAAAAATAGCCAGAACACTCTGAAAATGGAGTATAATGAGATGGGCTTCCCTGGTGGTTCAGCAGCAAAGTATCCACCTGCCAGTGCAGGAGATGCAGGAGATGTGGGTTTGATCCTTGGATTGGGAAGATCCCCTGAAGAAGGAAAGGGCAACCCACTCCAGTATTCTTGCCTGGGAAACTTCATGGACAGAGAAGCCTGGTGGGCTACAATCCCTGGGGTCACAGAGAGTGGGAAAGAACTTAGTGACAAAGACCATTACCATTACATGTAAAATTAATCAGAAAATTTAAGCTACAGTTTAGTATATGATGAAGAAGCATCTTTAAACAAAGTTAGTAGGGAAAAGCTGGGCTAGTTAGTAACTGGTGTTGAGGCAGCCAGGTAGCCATCTAAAAAAGAAAATTGGATCATTACTTCATACTGTATGTACATCAGGATAAATTCCATATGGTTCAAAGATTCAAATATGAATAACGAAACCATACACATACATACATACCAAGAAAACCTTGAGATTCAAAATCTTGCAGGTTTTTCTCTCTTTTTTTTTTTTATGGCCATGCCTGGAAGCTTGCAGAATCTTTGTTTCCCCACTAGGGATCAAACCCACACCCCAGCACTGGACAGGTAAGGAATTCCCCAAATCTGGCAGGTGTAAAAGAAAAGAGGAAACAAAATAAAAAATCTCCATGCCAAAATGCTTTCAGGAAAATTAAAGACAAATGGCAAAAGAGGAAAAAATATCCATAACTCACATTATAATCTATTATCATATCTCACTATGTCATTAGTAGTTACCACAATCAATCAAGAAAGGACAAAATGATTCAGGAGAGAAAGAGAGAAAAGATATGAACGGGGGCTTCCCTGGTGGTAAAGAATCTGCCTGCCAATACAGGAAACACGGGCTCAATCCCTGATCTGGGAAGATCCCAAAGGTCTTGGAGCAACTAAGGCTGTGTGCCTCAAATATTCAGCCTGTGCTCTAGAGCCTGGGATCTGCAACTCCTGAGCCCACACGCCACAACTACTGAAGCCCGCAAGCCCTAGAGCCCAAGCTCCTTAACAAGAGAAGCCACCACAATGAGAAGACCACACACTGCAACCAGAGAGGAGTTCCTGCTGTCTGCAACTAGAGAAAGCCCGCACAGCAAATGAAGACCCAGCAGAGCCAAAAATAAGTTAATAAATAAAATTACATACATCAAAAGAGATGAACAAATAGTTCATGGAAAAGGGAATACGTGTGAGTCAAACAAAGAGATATTTAACTTCACTCATAATGAAAGAACAGCAAATTAAAACTCTTATGCCATTTTTCAACTTTCTAGATTGGCAAAATTCAGACATTTGATAACACTGTTGATGAGGCTGTAGGGGAAATGCCGACCATGCAAAGTGGTACAAGGATGAAAGGCAACATAGCAATATCTGTAAACTTTCAAATGGATGCATTCAGCTCAGAATTCTCACTTCTGGAAATCCTACAAACTACAGCGAGCTTGTAGTACAGAGAGCTTCCCAGGTGGCGCTATTGGTGAAGAACCAGCCTGCCAATGCAGGAGATGTAAGAGACACAGGGTCAACGCAGGTTCAATCCCTGGGTCGGGAAGATCCTCTGGAGGAGGGCATGGCAACCCACTCCAGTATTCTTGCTTGGAGAATCCCATGGACAGAGGAGCCTGGCAGGCTACAGTCCATAGGGTCGCACAGAGTTGGACATGATTGAAGTGACTTAGCATGCACACACATACTACAGATATTCTATATAATAAAGAATCTAAGACGTGCCATCATTTTTATGAAAATGCTGTATTCATCATCAAATGTAAGATAGACCTCAGTTTCAGAGATGTCAATATATGAAAACTGCATTTAGAATCACCCACTCCAGTGTTCTTGCCTGGAGAATCCCAGGGACGGGGGAGCCTGGTGGGCTACCGTCTATGGGGTCACACAGAGTCGGACACGACTGAAGTGACTTAGCAGCAGCAGCAGCAGCATTTAGAATCAGAGTAATACTGTATTTGTGCCCATGCTATGAGATACGCAGACAAGATGAACTATTATAGCTTTTTATTTTTTTACCAATAGACGATGATGGGAAAAAACTGAAATGCCCATCAGTATGTTTCTGGTTATGTAAATTACAACATAACCACAGAATGGAATGAAATACACCTCTAAAAAAGAATGAGGAAGTATAGTGGTTTGGAATGATCCTTAAGTTCTTACTGAAAATGCAATGCATAAATCAATAAATATAATTTGCCAACTTCTGTAATGAAGAAAGCAAAACCAGAAAACCACCCAGCTTTGCATTTACTTGTGTATATATAGGGAAACTGGAAAGACAGAAGTACTGTGGTTATAGATGGGGATTGTACTAAGCACTGGGTGGAGGAGGGGCAGAGATAGAAGACTTTTCATTGTGCATTTTATATCTGGGGGGCTTATAAATATTTACCAAAAAGGTATTAAAAAAGAAAAAAAATCCAGAAATTTCAGATATTCTTGAATACACAATTTATCGTATAATATATACAGCATTGACTTTGCTTGTCCTTTGAAATGCCTCATAAAACACAAAACCAATCTTACGCTAAAAACTTCTGTTGAAACTGACATGAAGAAAACTCAAGAGGAATCATCAGAACTGACAATTTCCAGTTCTCTCCATGGCCTTCCAGTCCTACAGGAATTCCTCCTATTCCTATCACTGCTATTTGATGATTTCTTTCGTCACCATGGGCTCTGCTGGCAGTTTTTCTTCATCAAGTCTCAATTTTAGAAAACCATTCTTCTCTTCAGTGAAGCAATTTGAAAAGATATTTCCACAATGCAGGGAAAAGAATCTGGATCAATCACAAACTCAAAGGACGTCAGAAGAGTCATAGGTTTTGATCTTTTTTCCATTTCTTCTGAGTTTTTCTTGATAAGCTTCCTGTTTCCCCCCAGCTGTGCTTTGCCTTATTTTCACGTACTTTGTAAATTCAAGTTACAGGAGTGGTATATAACACTGTCTTGAAGGCAGAGTTCTTCTGAAAGTAGTTGCATCATTAAACTATTCTCTACTGATAAACTTATCACAACCAAGTTCTTCTATCAGAGGGTTGATAATTTCAGATGCAGTCAGAGTTATACTAAATGTTAAAATATCAAAATCCATCCTCTGAGGATTCCGCTGATATTCTGCGTCAAACGCCGCTTCCCTGGCTCTGCAGGCTTCCACAAATCTCCTGCGGCGTCCTTCAAGCTCCTGAATTCGGCCAGGAGCAATCGGGTAATGTTCCAGATAGTGGCGGAGAAACTGCTGGTAATTAATTCCTAAAACGCCAAGTGGGTGGCGGAGGCGGAGATACGGCAACGCAGCCAGGCCCGGGCCGTTCCCGGGCCTGGACCAGGGTCTGCCCTCGGGACCCTCTTCCTCCGCTGGCTCCGCCAACAATCGGGCGACCTCTGCCATCCGGGCTTCCCTGGCCGCTGCCCCCAGGCCTTCTCCGGCCGCCGCCATCGGACCGTCCCTGGCCTCCACAGGCTGCGCGGGGGCCGGCTCCCGCCCCCTGCCGCCTACCTCCCCCTGCCGGACGTCGCCGTTGTCATTTGCTGCGCCCGCCGGTGGGACACCTTTGTCCGCGGGCAGCTCGGACATCCCGGATCGCGGGGTCAGCTCGGCCGCTCCCACAAATGCTGGGATAACGGTACAGCGCGGTTAGCGATGTGCACGTAAGTGCACGTAACTGCGCGTGCGTGAGCGCTCTGCACACTGGTCCACGCTGTGTGTGCAAACCCACGTGCACGAGCGTAGGGTGTACTGCTGAAATTGAGCACTGCGCATGCGTCCTGCCCGCGCGACTGCAATCTTCCAGGTGCCACCTAGCGGCTGGAAGAGCCAACACACCTGAAATCTTATCCAGAAAGTCTGAGGGCGGTGTCTTAAGTCGCTTCAGTCGTGTGTCCCACTCTTTGCGACCCTATCGACTGTAGCCCGCCAGGCTCCTCTGTCTATGGGATTCTTCAGGCAAGAATCCTAAAGTGGTTTGCCATTCCCTCCTCCAGTGGACCGCTTTTTGTCAGAACTCTTCGCTAGGACCTGTCTTGGGTGGCCCTGCACGGCATGGCTCATAGCTTCATTGAGTTCGGCAAGTGTTTTCACCACGACAAGACTGTGATCCATGAAGGTGTGCGCCACCAGGAAAGTCCTCTAAACCTTCTCTTTGTACAACAGACCATGCAGAAAAAAATATACAAAATATAAATATACAAACGAATGACTTATCGCAAATTGAACGTCCATATGACCACCACTCGGGTCAAGGAATTATTTCTAGTTTCCCAGAATCCTTCCTGGGAGAAGGCAATGGCACCCCACTCCAGTACTCTTGCCTGGAAAATCCCACGGACGGAGGAGCCTGGTGGGCTGCAGTCCATGGGGTCGCTAAGGGTCGGACATGACTGAGCGACTTCCCTTTCACTTTTCACTTTTATGCATTGGAGAAGGAAATGGCAACCCACTCCAGTGTTCTTGCCTGGAGAATCCCAGGGATGGGGAAGCCTGGTAGGCTGCCATCCATGGGGTCGCACAGAGTTGGACACAACTGAAGCGACTTAGCAGCAGCAGAATCCTTCCTCCCTTCTATGACTTTCTACCCGGGGGTAACTACTATACCGGTGGTATAGTAGTGGTGATGGTAATCATTTTCTTGCTTTTCTTTCTGTTTTACAACCTAGGGGTGCATTCCTTAATTTTGCATGTTTTTTTTTTGAAGTTTATATACTCTTGTGTCTGGTTTCTTTCAAACATTATTTTTACGGGTCACCTATGTTTTTCATTGTAATTATAAATAGATCATTTTTTCCATAGTTACATGTTCATTACCATTATTTTTATGTCTCATAATATTG
Organism: Cephalophus harveyi; assembly: GCA_006410635.1. Taxonomy (NCBI): domain Eukaryota; kingdom Metazoa; phylum Chordata; class Mammalia; order Artiodactyla; family Bovidae; genus Cephalophus; species Cephalophus harveyi. The sequence continues at coordinate 103,146 of SJYT01007029.1, read as the reverse complement.
CAACATGCATCTTAAGTACTGCTGCTGCTGCTGCTGCTAAGTCGCTTCAGTCGTGTCCGACTCTGTGCGACCCCATAGATGGCAGCCCACCGGGCTCCCCCATCCCTGGGATTCTCCAGGCAAGAATACTGGAGTGGGTTGCCATTTCCTTCTCCACTTAAGTACTGACTCTCCAGTTATTTTTCTTTATTCTAATTAACATGAGAACTATCTTATAAAGAAATTCCCCCTTTAATGTTGCTCACGATAACCCCTGCCGTGATTCAGGGGCATCAGCAAATATAGTGACTCACTGTTTTCTGCCCTGTCAGGAGCAGTTATTTTGAGGCATTAGGTCTCATCTGCAGATCATAAAGTTGAATTTTTATTTTCCTAAGCCCTACATTGATAAAACACAACATCCAGCCTGTGTTGCTTCAAACACAGCTTCCCCCCAGCATCTCTGCAGTCTCTTAAGTGTGTGTGGCTCCTTTAAGGTGCCCAGGCTAGTTTGGAGACCTAAGGTCCATTGCTGCCACCCTCAGGCTGCCTGGAAAATCACAAATATTTAATAAAAGAATTTCCAGACTTAGATGGGATAGGAATAGCTCTAAACAAAATCATGGTTTACTCGGGTCTTCCCTGGTGGTACAGTGAATAAGAATCCGCCTGTCAATGCAGAGGACGTGGGTGCGATCCCTGGTCCTGGAAGATCCCTCATGCCACAGAGCAACTAAACCTGAGAGCTACAACTACTGAAGGCCGTGAGCCTGAACCTGTGCTCCTCAGCAAGAGAAGCCACTGCAATGAGAAGCCTGTGCACTACAATGAAGAGTGATCCGATCGCTGCAACTACAGAGAGCCCATGCACAGCAGCAAAGACCTAGGGCAGGCAAACGAATAAATAAAATTATGTTGTATTGGGAATTCCTTGGCAGTTCAGTGGTTAGGACTCTGATCTCTCATAGGTGTGTGGTGCAGCCCCCCAAAACCTAAAACAACTCTCCACCAATGATGGTGTGTTGAACAAAAATGCTCATGTGGGGGAGATGAAAGCAAACGTTTGAGATAGATTCCAGGTTAGCTATCGCTCCCAGTATTTCTCTAGTGGCTGCAGCATCCTTGTCTCTGACTCACTACCAGTGTCTCAGAATCATTTGAGGACAATTTCAGTCATGCTTCAGACTAAACAATCAAGGGAGCTGATATCAGGGGCTCCACGCTGATACATTCTTAACAGGAAAAATAAGAGAGATTATGAGGAAAGAGACAGGATCTGCTTTTCCCAAAGGCTGCAAAGTCTGTGATAAATAGCACTGGTGGGAAATTTGTCCTTCCTCTGACCAAAGATATCCTTTAAAGGATAAATACCCATGTTAACCTTGAAATTAAATCTGTACTTTTATGGATATGGAATGAAACCACAACTCAGAATGTGCACTTGGCTTAGATAATTGGGGGAATCATAACGTCCTTCTTGCATCTGTTTTTCCCCAAAGACTATTTTAAAAAATTAAAATTTTATTTATTTTTGGCTGTGCTGGGTTTTCATCGCTCTGTGCAGGCTTTCTCTAGTTGCAGTGCGCAGGTTTTTCATTGAGGTGGCTTCTCTTGTTGCGGAGCACAGGCTCTACATGCATGGACTTCAGTAGTTGCAGCACTTGGGCTTAGTCGTTCCAAAGCATGTGGAATCTTCCTGGACCAGGGATCGAACCTGTGTCCTCTGCATTGACAGAAAGAAAGGAGAAGAAAAATGTAGCTCAGTCATGTCCGACTCTTTGTGACCCCATGAGCTGTACAGTCCATGGAATTCTCCAGGCCAGAATACTGGAGTGGGTAGCCTTTCCCTTCTCCAGGGTCTCAGCCTTCTTTATGATCCAACTCTCAAATCCATACATGACTACTGGAAAAACAGATGTGTATAAGAGACAGGTCATGTCCGACTCTTTGTGACCCCATGAGCTGTACAGTCCATGGAATTCTCCAGGCCAGAATACTGGAGTGGGTAGCCTTTCCCTTCTCCAGGGAATCTTCCCAACCCAGGGATCGAACCCAGGTCTCCTGCACTGGCAGGCAGACTCTTATCAACTGGACCTCCAAGGAAGTCCCATTACATCCTTATTACCCCTGATTATCCTAGGACTTAACATCTTCTGCTCACTAGATGGGCTTGAACTGACTTAATGGTAGATATGACCAACCTAGACAGTATATTAAAAAGCAGAGACATTACTTTGTCAACAAAGTTCCATCTAGTCAAAGCTATGGTTTTTCTAGTAGTCATGTATGGATGTGAGAGTTGGACTATAAAAAAACCTTAATGCTGAAGAACTGAAGCTTTTGAACTGTGGTATTGGAGAAGACTCGAGAGTCCCTTGGACTTCAAGGAGATCCAAGCAGTCCATCCTAAAGGAGATCAGTCCTGAATATTCATTGGAAGGACTGATGTTGAAGCTGAAACGCCAATACTTTGGCCACCTGTTGTGAAGAACTGACTGATTGTAAAAGACCCTGATGCTGGGAAGGATTGAAGTCAGGAGGAGAAGGGGATGACAGAGGATGGCTGGATGGCATCATCGACTCAATGGACATGAGTTTGAGTGAACTCCGGGAGTTGGTGACGGACAGGGAGACCTGGTGTGCTGCAGTCCATAGTCCATCCTAAAGGAGATCAGTCCTGAATATTCATTGGAAGGACTGATGTTGAAGCTGAAACGCCAATACTTTGGCCACCTGTTGTGAAGAACTGACTGATTGTAAAAGACCCTGATGCTGGGAAGGATTGAAGTCAGGAGGAGAAGGGGATGACAGAGGATGGCTGGATGGCATCATCGACTCAATGGACATGAGTTTGAGTGAACTCCGGGAGTTGGTGACGGACAGGGAGACCTGGTGTGCTGCAGTCCATGGGGTCACAAAGAGTCGAACACGACTGAGAGACTGAACTGAACTGAAATGGTAGATACAGGTGCCTCTTTCTCTAAAGGGCTTTTCCATGTTTGCCTGTCTCTCCTGAGCTACTTAACGCTGCGATGAGACCTAAACATGATGTTAGAAGCCTTGTCTCTTTCCCCAAGATTGTTACTGTGCTAGATTAATTGTAAAAGTAACCCCCATTTTCCATCCTCTCTGTTTCTTACACCCTTTGGGATAAGAGTTTGCAGCTCTTCTCATCAGAAGGTGGATTGTTTTTCTCTATCCCTTGAATCTGAGCTGGCCTTGTGGCTTGCTTTGACTGGTAGGATGAGGCAGAAATGATGGTGTGTCAGTCTCGAGACTGGGCTTCAAGAAGCATTTCTTTCTTCCATTCTCTCCTGGACTCCTGTCTCGACCATGAGAACAACCCTGGACCAGCTTGCTGGATGGTGGAAGACAATTTGGAAAGTGGTCTCAGACAAGACATGTAAGACCAGTCAGTCCTTGGATTTCTTTTTTTTTTTTTTTTCGGTCCTGGGAATTCTGTCTGTCCAGTGCTTGGGACTCTGTGCTTACACTGCTGGGGTCTGGGTTCAATCACTGGTCAGGGCAGGCAAAAAAAAAAAAAAAAAAAAAAAAATCAATCAGTCCCCAGCTGAGCTAGACTTAGGCTTAGGCTCATAGGCTAAATAAATGCTTGTTATTTTATGTTGTCACGATTAACGTGAATTGCCGTGCAACATTATTACAATGACAAATAACTTCCAGAAATTGGTATCAGGAGTTAGGTAATGTCCTAAGAAAAGGCTAAAATACGGAGGGAGAGCTGTGAGGAAATTGTTAGTGGAGCAGAAAAAATGATGACTCATGTTACATTGTAGTGAAATAATTGGCTAACTGTTGCCTGTGATTACCCAGAAATAGAGACAGAAATAGAAAACGGAAAGTGTTTGGCTAGGGCAATACCCAGACATAACGCTGGTTCCTAACTGTTGTGTATCATGAGGGTCAGCAAGAAAGGGCTGACCTATAGAAGGAATTTACTGATTTCCCAGAATTTAGAAGAACTACAGAAGGCCTATGACTTGCTAGGCTGGGAAAGAAAAGCTTTTCTCACATCCAGTCTCTCCAGTCACAAAAGATGGTCAAAGTGAAAAAGCCTGTGAGTACTGATCAAATTAAAGGTGTGGCTTTATGACCCTTTATTAAGAGCTCAAAAATATGAGGCAGTGCCTCCCAATGAGACAAAAGGATTTCTAGGAAGTTTATGGGCATGGTCCTGTAGAAAAATGATCTTAATATAGGAAGGAGTCTAAAGAGCAAGGTGCGCCCAGCTTTACTGAGATGAATTGACATGTAATATTGTTTAAGTTTTGGGCCTCCCGGGGGGCTCAGATGGTAAAGAATCTGTCTGCAATGCAGGAGACCTGGGTTTGATTCCTGGGTCGAGAAGATTCCCTGGAGAAGGAAATGGCTACCGACTCCAGTATTCTTGCCTGGAAAATTTCATGAACAGAGGAGCCTGGGGGGCTACAGTCCATGGGATCGCAAGGAGTTGGACATGACTGACTAAACACACACGCACACACATACATATTGAGTAAGTTTAAGTCGTGCAATGTGATGGTCTGATACATGTATATATTTTCTAGTAATTACAATGGGGTTAGTTAACACTTTCATCAGCTCACATAACTAGCTTTTTTTTTTTTTTTTTGGTGATGGCAGTAAAGATACTTAAGTGCTACTGTTTTAACAACTTTGAAGTATATAATATAATACTGTTAATTATAATCACCATGCTGAATATTAGATCGCCAGAACTTATCCACCTTTTTAAAATTTTTTGTTTTTAATTGGAGGATAATTGCTTTACAACGTTATGTGTGGTTCTTCCATTACAGCAACATGAATCAGCCATAAGTATACATATATCCCCTCCCTCGTGAGTCTCCCTTCCACCCTCACCCCTCCCCAATTTATTCATCTTAAAACTGGAAGTTTGTACCCTTGACCAATTCTCCCCACTTCCCCCACCTCCCAGTCCTTAACAACCACCAGTCTACTCTCTGCTTCTGTGAATATGGATTTTTTAGTTTCCACGTATAAGGGATACCATTTCTCTGTCTGACTTATCTCACTTAGCATGATGCCCTCTAGGTCCATCCATGTTGTCACAAATGGCATGATTTTTTTTTTTCTCAACAAACAATTTGTTGTTGTTCAGTTGTTGACTTTTGCTCGACTCTTTGTAATCCCATGGACTGCAGCACGCCAGGCTTCCCTCTCCTTCACTATCTCCTGGAGTTTGCTCAAATTCATGTCCAGTGAGTCAGTGATGCTATCTAATCATTTCATCCTCTGCCACTCTCTTCTCCTTTTGCCTTCAATCTTTCCCAGCATCAGGGTCTTTTCCAATAGGTCGGCTCTCGCGTCAGGTGGCCAAAGTATTGGACCTTCAGCTTCAGTATCAGTCCTTTCAATGAATATTCAGGGTTGATTTCCTTTAGGATTGACTGGCTTGATCTTGCTATCCAAGGGACTCTCAAGAGTCTTCTCTAGCACCACAATTCCAAAGCATCACTTCTTTGGTGCTCAGCCTTCTTTATGATCCAACTCTCAAATCCATACATGACTACTGGAAAAACCATAGCTTTGAGTATACAGACCTCTTGCTGGCAAAGTGATATCTCTCCTTTTTAACACACTGTCTAGGTTTGTCATAGCTTTCCTTCCGAGGAGCAAGCATCTCTTAATTTCATGGCTGCAGTCACTGTCCAAGAAAAGAAAATCTGTCACTGCTTCCACTTTTTACCTATCTATTTACCATGAAGTGATGGGACCTGATGCCATGATCTTAGTTTTTTGAATGTTAAGTTTTAAGCCAGCTTTTTCACTCTCCTCTTTCACCCTCTTCAAGAGGCTCTTTAGTTCCTCTTCATTTTCTGCCATTAGAGTGGTATCATCTGCATATCTGAGGTTGTTGATATTTCTCCTAGCAATCTTGATTCCAGCCTGGCATTTTGCGTGACGTACTCTGCATACCTGGGGTTCCTAGGTGGCATTAGTGGTAAAGAACCCATCTGCCAATGGAGGAGATGCAAGAGATGCAGATTCGATCCCTAGGTTGAGAAGATCCCTGGAAAAGGGCATGGCAACCCACTCCAGTATTCTGGACAGAGGAGCCCTGCAGGCTACAGTCCATAGGGTCACACAGAATTGGACATGACTGAAGTGACTTAGCATGCATGCACTCTGCATATAAGTTAAATAAACAGGGTGACAGTATACAGGCTGTCATACTCCTTTCCCAATTCTGAACCAGTATGGTGTTCCCTTCTAAACGAGATCAGCCATGGGTGTTCTTTGGCAGGAATGATGCTAAAGCTGAAACTTCAGTACTTTGGCCACCTCATGCGAAGAGTTGACTCATTGGAAAAGACTCTGATGCTGGGAGGGATTGGGGGCAGGAGGAAAAGGGGACGACAGAGGATGAGAGGGCTGGATGGCATCACCGACTCGATGGACGTGAGTTTGAGTGAACTCCGGGAGATGGTGATGGACAGGGAGGCCTGGCGTGCTGCAATTCATGGGGTCACAAAGAGTCAGACACGACTGAACTGAACTGAAGGTGTTCCATGTAAGGTTCTAACTCTTGCTTCTTGACTGGCATACAGGTTTCTCAGGAGACAGGTAAGGTGGCCTGGTATTCCTATCTCTGTAAGAATTTTCCAGTTTGCTGTGATCCACAGTCAAAGGATTTAGCATAGTCAATGAAACAGAAGTAGATGTTTTTCTAGAATTCCCTTGTTTTCTTTATGATCCAACAAATCTTGGCAATTTGATCTCTAGTTCCTCTGTCTTTTCTAAACCTAGCTTGTACATCTGGAAGTTCTCGGTTCACATACTGCTGAAGCCTAGTTTGAAGGATTTTGAGCACAACCTTACTAGCATGTGAAGTGAGAGCAGTTTTACGGTAGTTTGAACATTCTTTGGCATTGCCCTTCTTTGAGATTGGAATGAAAACTGACCTTTTCCAGTCCTGTGGTCATTACTGAGTTTTCCAACTCTGCTGACATATTGAGTGCAGCACTTTATCACCACCATCTTTTAGGATATTAAATAGCTCAGCTGGAATTCCATTACCTCCACTAGCCTTGTTTGTAGTAAGGCTTCCTAAGGCCCACCTGACTTCAGATTCCAGAATGTCAAACTCCAGGTGAGTGACCACACCATCGTGGTTATCTGGGTCATTAAGACAGTTTTTCGTTATAGACCTTCTGGTGTATTCTTGCCACCTCTTTTTAGTCTTCTGCATCTGTTAGGTCCTTGCCGTTTCTGTCCTTTATCGTGCCCATTCTTGCATGAAATGTTCCCTTGATAGTGCCAATTCTCTTGAAGAGATCTCTAGTCTTTCCCATCCTACTGTTTTCCTCTTTCTATCTCTCTCTATATGTATACATATACAGCATATATATTTATAATATATATATATATATAGTATCTATCTCATCTTCTTTATCCACTTACCCATAGATAGAAATGTAGGTTTTTTCCATATCTTGGCTATTGTCAATAATGCTGCAATGAACACCGGGGTACAGACACCTCTTTGAGATCTTGATTTCATTTCTGTTGGATGTATACACAGAAGTGGGATTGCTAGATCATAGGGTAGTACTATTTTTTTTTTTTTAAGAACCTTTCATACTGCTTTCCATTGTGGCTATACAGGGTTCCCTTTTCTCCACATCCTTGTCAGCACTTGCTTTTTCTTGTCTTCTTGATCATAGCCATTCTAACAAGTGTGAGGAGATACCTCACTGTGATTTTGACTTGCATTTCCCAGTGATAAGTGATGCTGAGCATCTTTTCGTGTACTTCTTGACCATTTGTACTTCTCCTTTAGAAAAATGTTCATCCAAGTGCTCTGCTCATTTAAAAATTAGATTTGTTGTCTTTTTTTGCAATTGAGTTGTATGAGTCCCTTATATATTTTGGACATTAACCCCTTATCAGACAGATGGTTTGCAAATATTTTCTTCCATTCCATGGATTGTCTTTTCATTTTGTTGAGTGTTACTTTTGCTCTGTGGGAGCTACTTATTTATTTAAATTTTTAATGTTTATACAATTTTCAAGCTTACTTTTCATTTACAGATATTACAAAATATTGACTATATCCCCCATGTTGTACAGTACCTCCTTGAACTTATCTTATTCCTAACAGTTTATATCTCCCACTCTTCCTCCACGCCAGCATTGGTAATCACTTACTTGTTCTCTATATTTGTGAGTCTGTACAGAAGCTTTCTAGTTTTATGTAATCCCACTTACTCGTATTTCTTTGCTTTTGGTATCATATCCAAACAAATTATTGCCAAGATCAATGTCAAGGTGCTCTTTCCCTGTGCTTCCTTCCAGGACTTCTGTGGTTTCATGTTTAAGTCTTTAATCGATCACAAGTTAATTTAAAAAATTTATTTATTTATTTGGCTGTGCTGGGTCTTAGTTGTGGGGTGCAGAATCTTCACTGGGGCATGTGGCCTCTTTAGTAGTGGGATGCAGGCTTTTTTAGTTGTGGCACGTGGGATATTTCACTGCAGCATGTGAACCCTTAGTTGTGGCATGTGGGATCTGGTTCCCTGACCACAGATCAAACCCAGGCCCCCTGCACTGGGAGTCACAGTCTTAGCCATTGGCCCACCAGGGAAGTCCCCACTGCAAGTTAATTCTTGTGATGGCATAAAATTGGGGTCTATTTTCATCTTCTATTTTAGCATCCCACACAGTGTTTTCTAATTTTTTATGTAGTGGGCACTCAAAAAATATATGTTGAATCAGAGTGAAGTTAAGCTCCCTCTTCCCCACCACTGACTTTTACATACCAAGGTGTCCCATAATCCTGAAGCTCCTTTGAAGCCTAATTCTGAAAGAGATGGGCATACCAGACCACCTGACCTGCCTCTTGAGAAACCTGTATGCAGGTCAGGAAGCAACAGTTAGAACTGGACATGGAACAACAGACTGGTTCCAAATGGGAAAAGGAGTACATCAAGGCTGTATATTGTCACCCTGCTTATTTAACTTCTATGCAGAGTACATCATGAGAAATGCTGGGCTGAAGGAAGCACAAGCTGGAATCAAGATTGCCTGGAGAAATATCAATAACCTCAGATATGCAGATGATACCACCCTTATGGCAGAAAGTGAAGAAGAACTAACGAGCCTCTTGATGAAAGTGAAAGAGGAGAGTGAAAAAGCTGGCTTAAAGTTCAACATTCAGAAAACTAAGATCATGGCATCTGGTCTCATGGGAAATAGATAGGGAAACAGTAGAAACAGTGTCAGACTTTATCTTTTGGGGCTCCCAAATCACTGCGGATGGTGACTGCAGCCATGAAATTAAATGACGCTTACTCCTTGGAAGGAAAGTTCTGACCAACCTAGATATCATATTAAAAAGCAGAGACATTACTTTGCCAACAAAGGTCTGTCTAGTTAAGGCTATGGTTTTTCCAGTAGTCATGTATGGATGTGAGAGTTGGACTGTGAAGAAAGGTGAGCACCAAAGAATTGATGCTTTTGAACTGTGGTGTTGGAGAAGACTCTTGAGAGTCCCTTGGATTGCAAGGAGACCCAACCAGTCCATCCTAAAGGAGATCAGTCCTGGGTGTTCATTGGAAGGACTGATGTTGAAGCTGAAACTCCAATACTTTGGCCACCTGATGTGGAGAGCTGACTCATTTGAAAAGACCCTGATGCTGGGAAAGATTGAGGGCAGGAGGAGAAGGGGACAACAGAGGATGAGATGGTTGGATGGCATCACCGAGTCGATGGACATAGGTTTGGGTGGACTCCGGGAGTTGGTGATGGACAGGGAGGCCTGGCATGCTGCAGTTTATGGGGTTGCAAAGAGCTGGACACAACTGAGCGACTGAACTGAACTGAACTGAACTGAAATCCCCAAAACTAAATGAATGATATGGAACTCACAAAATTTCACTCAATAGGTTCAAAATATCTTATCCAACGAGTGTGCAAAGAAAATGACTATCTTGCTTGACTTTTATCTGTATCATTTTTCATTTCCTTTCATCTGTATCTTATAAAAGCTCTGAAGCTACCAAAGAAAATAACCCATACCATTCATCTACTGCCTAGGACACAATATTTCTGCAGGACGTGTGACAGCCCAGTAACTATGACAGCTGTTCTCAGGACCTAGAGAGACTCAACTTGTTTTGAGTTTCACAAATTCATCTCTTCTTACTTGTGACTTGCTATTGCCAACAATGGGATTAGGATATTGATCTAACATGTGTGTGCGTGCTAAGTTGCTTCAGTTGTGTCCGACTCTGTGCGACCCTATGAACTGTAGCCCACTCCCCTCCCGAGGCTCCTCTGTCCACGGGATTCTTGAGGCAGGAATCCTGGAGTGGGTTGCCATGCCCTCCTCCAGGGGAACCTCCCAAGCCAGGGATCGAACCCATGTCTCTTATGTCTCCTGCAGTGGCAGGCGGGTTCTTTACCACTAGTGCTGCCTGGGAAGCCCTTGAGCCCAACAATGAATTCTTCCTAATTACATCAAAATTACTTTCTTTCCCCTTCAAAATAGTGACATTATACGGGAAATACTGATACAAAACCACAGTGACAAACATCTTCCATAGCCTACTGCGGTTTTCTTCTAAATGCAGATATTTCTGTTTCATTTCCTTGTCTTGTTTCTCTATCTGCTGTTGTTATCAGAGAAAGAATATAGACACTGTAAAGGCCCGTCATTTATAAAGAACCTCAGTCTTACCCAGTCTTTTTTATAAAAACTAAGTTTGCTTGTTTGATTTTTGGCTGTGCTGGGTCTTCGCTGCTGCGCGGCCTTTTCTCTAGTTCTGGCGCTCGGGCTTCTCGTTGCCATGGCTTCTCTGGTTGCCAAGCCCGGGCTCCAGGCTCGAGGGCTTCAGGAGCTGTGGCTCCCAGGCCTTAGAGCACAGGCTCGATAGCTGCGGTGCTCCGGCTTAGTTTTGCTCCACAGCATGTGAGATCTTTCCTGACCAGGGATCAAACCTGTGTCTCCTGCACTGGAGACACAACTACTGAACCCATGTTCTTTACCACCGAGCTACCAGGGAAGCCCTTATCCAGTACTTGAACATGAGACTTATTTGCTTTACACGTAGGGGGCTCAGTGACTAAGTCAGAACACTTAGTATTAACAGTGCAGTGGCCAGAAACCCTCACAGAGCTTGCTGTCTGATACCACGTGGTTGATTTTTTTTTTTTTTTTCTTTTGGCTGAGCTGTGGCTTGTAGGAACTTAGTTCCCCAAACCCGGGTGCTTGGCAATAAAAGCTCAGAGTCCTAACCATGAACCGCCAGGGCAGTCTCCTCGCCTAGTTGATGTGAGCCAGGGTTGGTAATTGTATTAATATCCCTAGGATGCCATGAGCACACAACAGCAGCGTATCCTCTCCCAGTTCTGGAGGCCAGGAGTCTGAAATCAAGCTGTTTAGCAGCGCTGCACTCACTCTGCAGACCTCATGGGAGAAGGCACTCTCTTACCTCTTCCAGTTTCTGGTGGGTGTTGACCTTCCTTGCCTTGCAGCTCTATCACTTCCATCTCTCTGCCATGGTCACATTGCTTCCTTCTCTCTCTCTTTTTAAAAAGGGTATTTAATTATTATCTCTGTTTGGCTGGGCTGGGTCTTCACTGAGCTTTTCTCTAGTTGCGGCCAGCGGGGACTACTCTCTAGTTGTGGTGGCTAAGCTCCTCACGGTGTGGTGGCTTCTTTTGGGGAGCACGGGTTCTAGGGCTCAGGCTTCAGTAGCTGCGGCTCCCAAGCTCTAGGGCACAGGCTCAATAGTTGTGGCACATGGGCTCCTTTGCTCCATGGGGGGTGTGCTCTTCTGGGACCAGGGATCGAACCCGTGTCTCCTGCACTGGCAGGCGGAGTCTTTACCACTGAGTCACTAGGGAAGCCCACAAGTTATTTTCTAACCAAATCCTTGCGATAGGTTCAGTCATACTGTCTGATAGCTGCTGCTGCTGTTGCTAAGTCGCTTCAGTCGTGTCCGACTCTGTGCGACCCCACAGACGGCAGCCCACTGGGCTCCGCCATCCCTGGGATTCTCCAGGCAAGAGTACTGGAGTGGGTTGCCATTTCCTTCTCCAATGCATGAAAGTGAAAAGTGAAAGTGAAGTTGCTCAGTCGTGTCTGACTCTTAGCGACCCCATGGACTGCAGCCTATCAGGCTCCTCCGTCCATGGGATTTTCCAGGCAAGAGTACTGGAGTGGGGTGCCATTGCCTTCTCCGTCTGACAGCTAACCAGATGAATAGTGATATAGTCAAGATTCCCATGATGTTAATTCAGTTATATTATCTTCATTTCTCTTTGTTCCCAACCCACCCACGATGGAGGCCAGTTTACTAACTTGGTAAGTAGTTTCTGCTGCACCCCTACTTGAGCACTGATAATGGTGTCTGATATAGAGGAAATGCTTAATCCTCATTTACCGACTGAAATAATAAGTTCTTTCTTTCCACAGAAAAAAAATTTTCCAGCATAGCATGACAACTTCTTTCTTCACCCCAATTCTAAGCAAATTATTGAGGTCACACAGAGCTTCTGACCAATCAATATCATTTATTAGATTGATGACCTGACTCTTCTTCAGAACGAATATATTTTATTTATTTTTGGCTGCTGGTGGACTTCCTCCAGTTGTGGCAGATGAGACTGCTCGGGGCTACTCTTTGTTACGGCGCGCAGGCTTCTCGTTACGATGACTTCTCCTGCTGAGTGCGGGCTCTAGGCTTGAGGGCTCGGCAGCGTGGCACTCGGGTTTAGTTGCCCTGAGGCATGTGCGATCCCCTGGGACTCGGGATTGAACCGGTGTCCCCTACACAGCAGATAGATTCTTAACCACTGGCCCACCAGGCAAGAACAAAAGGTACATTCTTAAAAGGTGGTCATCAAGTATACTTCAATAAAAAGACATTACAAAAAAGATGGCCATTTTGTTTTAATCTCTAGCCCACAAAGGTGAAAGTGGAAGTTAGTCACTCAGTCATGTCCGACTCTTTGCGACCCCATGAACTTGTAGCCCACCAGGCTCCTCTGTCTTCTCTGACTTCTCCAGGTAAGAATATTGGAGTGGGTTGCCATTTCCTTCTCCAGGGGATCTTCCTGACCCAGGGATCGAACCCAGGTCTCCCACATTGCAGGCGGACTCTTTACTGACTGAGCCACCAGGGAAATCACTGGTGAGCTACAAAGGTAGCTCATATTTTTGGTAACATTCTTCTGCTGTCCGAGTTTGAGTTTTTTGATATCCTTTCTCCCAAGTCACTACTGTGAATAAACCTTGGAAGGATACGTTTGCACATAAACCACTAAATAGGGGGAATTCCCTGATGGTCCAGTGGTTAGGACTCTGTGCTTTGACTGCCAACCAAGCACCTGGTTCCCTGGTCAGGGAACTATGATTCCCCAAGCCATGCGGGGCAACATGAAATGAAATAAAATAAAGGGTTTCCCTGGTGGCTCAGTGGTAAAGAATCTGCCTGCCAGTGCAGGAGACACGGGTACAGTCCCTGGTCTGGGAAGATTCCACAGGCCGAGGAGCTACTAAGCCTGGGAACCACAACTACTGAACCCATGTGTTGCAACTACTGAAGCCTGAGCGCCCTAGAGCCCGTGCTCCACAATAAAAGAAGCCACCACAGTGGCAAACCCATACACCGCGAGTGGAGAAAAGCCCACGCCGCAGTGAAGACCCAGCACGGGCGAAAATAAATGCAAAATAAAAAATAGAAACCTCCAAATAGAGTTCAGTCCTCAGAGGATCCTAGAAATGGCTGTCCTGAAGCCACAATCCAGTTAGGACCACTAGGTGGTGGAGTTCAGCCATTATTTCCCAGGATTGGTCACCCTTGCGTCAGTCTTTGCCCTCTAGAGGGCAGCCAAGTCAAATTCTTGATAGAAACAAGGGCTGAAAGGAGTTAGAGGCACTTCTCAGATTTGCTGAGGACTTCTGAAATTGTTGACACTGTGAGAAAATTCGAGGCAAGCTGTCAACCACTGTTCATGTCTTCCTATGAGTGTTGTTTGGAGATTATGTCAGAGTAGTTGATCAAGTGCTTCCTCTCTAACTTGTCAAATGGAAGTCTTTTCTGAAATTTTGGATGTATTTTGAGACGCACTATTTCTGAAAGTCTCCCCTGAACTGGAACTGATCTTACCATTCAGAATCTACTGGCTCTTTGTCTTCAAATAGGCAAAAAAATTAGGCGAAACATTCTTAACCTTTTTTTCCCCTTTATGTTTCACTGAGGAAAATGAAGTGCAAGCTGGTCTTATTCATTCTACTGCGCCACTTCAAATTAGGCTACACTCTTTGCAACTCACAGATCCTGAACTGGAACTGATCTTACCATTCAGAATCTACTGGCTCTTTGTCTTCAAATAGGCAAAAAAATTAGGCGAAACATTCTTAACCTTTTTTTCCCCTTTATGTTTCACTGAGGAAAATGAAGTGCAAGCTGGTCTTATTCATTCTACTGCGCCACTTCAAATTAGGCTACACTCTTTGCAACTCACAGACTGTAGCCCGCTAGGCTTCTCTGTCCATGGAATTCTCCAGGCAAGAATACTGGAGTAGGTTGCCATTCCATCTCCAGGGACCTTCTCCAGCCCAGTGGTTGAACCCGGCTCTTCCACATTGCAGGCAGATTCTTTATTGACTGAGCCACCAGGGAAGCCCAGGCTACATCCACTCTGATGAGCGTTTCCCCAAACTTTCCTAGCACCTCTTGTGGAGGCTATGACTATGCTCATGTAATAACATCAATCCTGTTACAAATTATTCTTCTAACCCACTGGTTCTCAGTCTTGTCTGCACACTGGAGTCACCAGGAGCTTTGCTGGTGCCCATATTCCTCTTCTCGAGATTCTGACTTGATTATTGTCAGAAGCAGCCTGGGACTGGGGTTTTTAAGAGCTCTTTAGGCAATGTTAATGCATAGCCAAGGTGAGAACCATGGTACTAACCAAACTCTTGCAGTCACCCTGCAATTTTTGTTTGAAAGTTAATGAGAATATCTATTCATTTGTTAATTCAGTTATGTTGCCTTCATTTTTTATTTAATATTTATTTATTTGGCTGTGCCATGTCTTAATTTCAACCTGTGGATTCTTTTTAGTTGTGGCACGTGGGATCCAGCACTGCACTGGGAGCTTGGAGTCTCATCCACTGGACCACCAGGGAAGTCCCCTGTTGCCTTCACTTCTGATTGTTTCCAATCCAGCCACAATTTTGGCCAACTGATATACTATGAGCTATGTCACACCTACACTCCCCAGCTCTTGTTTATTCAGGTACCTTTAACAGTTTCTTACACAAAGTATGTATTCAGTATATAATTATTGGATGAAAGAACTAACATTCTTGGGACATATTCTTTCATAAAACCAAGGCCCCCAATATTCCCAGAACCATTCTCTTTTGATGCAACTTTTACAATGTAAGGGACATTGTGTTTCCTGGCAAATTGTTACTTAATATGTTGTTGTTGTTGTTGTTAACCTGGTTTTTCCTTCACCAGGTATATTAAGGAAAGTTGGCATTTTGCTTGCACGTCTAGCCTGTAAGACCACAAAGCTTACAAAGTAGAATTTCAGTTGTGCTCGACAAGACTCTGAAACCATTTGGTTGTTGTTATAGGGGGCTCCGAAGAGCTCTGTACGGTACCACAGTCCTTTATGTCTCAGTGCAGGAAAGAATTCAGCCAAAGGCAAAGTGACAGGTAAGAAGTGATTTATTAGACTAGGACTCTTGTGAGGTTTACAAGTGGGCGGGTGAGAAATGCCACTCCACTGAGGACTTACTGGGCTACTGTCTCGTGTGTGTTAGTCTCTCAGTTGTATCCTACTCTTTGGGATCCCATGGAGTGTAGCCCACCATGCTCCTCTGCCATGGAATTCTCCAGGCAAGAATACTGGAGTGGGTTGCCATGCCCTCTTCCAGGGGATCTTCTCCACACAGGGATTGAACCCAGGTCTCCTGCACAACAGGCAGATTCTTTACCACCTGAACCACCAGGGAAGCCCACAGTTTTATAATCAAAGGAGGGGGAGAAGAACTTCTTTGTCATTCTTGAGTAGATGTCATGCTTCCATCATCAGCTCCTCCTCCAAGCTGAGCAGGGGAGTTTTCTTGTCCCTACCTGGTCAAACCAGGTCCATACATTTTTGTTTTTTATGTGTGCAGAGAGAGTGTCCTAGGGATCATTTAACTTACTGAGGTCGCTGGGCAGGCTGTGGGGCTCATGGCACTAGCGTCTTATTGTTTGGGGCCATGTCTTGTGCTTCTGTTGCTAAGCAAGCCTGCCTGGTTTTGTGGTTAAGCAAAACTGCTTTCTTTCCCTTTTAAAGAAAGTGTCTTCTCTTTCACTTATTTATTTTTGGCTGAACTGGGCTTCCATTGCTGCCTGGGCTTTTCCTCTAGTTGTAGCGAGTGAGGGCTACTCTTCACCGTAGTACATGGGCTTCTCATTGCCGTGGCTTCTCTAGCTGCAGAGTATGGGCTCCAGGCAAATGGGCTTTACTAGTTGTGTCCAGTGGGTTCAGCAGTTGCAGCTCCCTGCCTCTCGAGCACAGACAGGCTCAGCAGGTGCGGCACATGTGTCTCCTGCATTGGCAGGCGGATTCCTTACCACTGAGCCACCAGTGAAGCCCCAAACCTGCTTTCTTGAGTAATCACTAACTTACAGGGGTCTCCCATACTTTTTCTACTTATAATCTTTTAGTGGAATTAACTATTTAAATTATCTACTTTGTCCCTTTACTCTGTCCCTATCAATTCCACTGTCTCAAAAACTATAATCCTGCAGGAGAGTGATGGTTCTCCACAGCCAGGAGAGACTCTGTTCTCACTTTTTTCCAGACATATTAAGGTTTCAAAAACGCTTTTCTTTTTTTTGGGGGGCTGTGCTGTGCAGAGTGTGGAATCCTAGTTCCCTGATCAGGGCCTGAACCCGGGCCCACGGCATGAAAGTCCCGAGTCCTAACAACTGGACCACCAGAGAAGTCCCACAAATGCTTTTCTTTATAAACATTAGTGAATATAACCAACGATGAGAGACAGGATTCACTACTGTAACTGCATTAGAAATAACCGAGGTTGAAGCCTGGAAGTCTCACCTCTGAGGATGGTTTTCCTTCTAAAACATTCCTGCGTCCAGCTGCAGCGCTGGAGCGTCCTGCACAGAGCAAACCATTGAGCACTTCTTCCACAGAAAGTACAGATTTTTTCCTGGGAGTCTCAGTGCAAAGCCATGGAGACAGCTCTCATGGCAGAGACTGAGAGTCTCTTTTTTCTCTCTCTCTTTTTCGGCCATGTGGGATCTTAGTTCCCAGACCAGGGATCGAACCTGTGCCCTCTGGAGTGGAAGTGCAGAGTCTTAACCACTGGACCACCAAGGAGTCCTGAGGCTCTCTTGAACGCTTTTGATGCCATCCCACCTCTCTGTGGATGACTTCTGTTGCACATGTAATGACAAAGGGGGTGTGTGTGTGTGTGTCTGCGTGTTACTTAGACCCTTCTCTGTCCCGGGGATGTACTATGTACTTATGTTGTTGTTTAGTCACTCAGTCATGGCTGACTCTTTCAACCCTGTGGACTGTAGCCCGCTAGGCTTCTCTATCCATGGGATTTCCCAGACAAGAATGCTGGAGTGGGTGGCCATTTCTTTCTCCGGGGATCTTCCTGACCCAGGGATTGAACCCACGTCTCTTGCCTTGGCAGGCAGGTTTTTTACCAGTGAACCACCCTTAATCTTGGACTTCAGCCTCCAGAGCTATGAGAAAATAAATTTCTTATAAGCTGCCCAGCCTGTGATAGCTACAGCAGCCCTGGGGACAGATACAGCTCACCCAGTTCTCACAGCCTCCCTATCCCGTACCTCCTAGGCTATGTGATGACTCCAAGCTCAGGAAGACCTGCTCAAATGACTGCCCATCACTCAAGGTCAGGCTGTGGACTCTCCCCTGCCCCTTCCTATTTGAGGACTCATGAAACTCAGCTCAAGGTTGGGGATAAAAAGGGATGATGAAGCATCTGGAGAGCAGGAATTCACCAGGATGTGGAGAAAGCAGACAAATGTACCTCTTAAGTGGTCCTGAAAATCTTTTCTCTGGCCCATGCCTCTCTCCTAATTGGAAAGTGCAGGCTTTCTGCTGAGGTGCAGCCCCTCCTTCGCACCGTGACTGTGCTGGGGAATTGGTAAGTGGCTCATTTGTGTAACAACCTGCAGCTGACTTAATAGCTCTGTGACTCAGGTGCTTCAGGTGCGAAATTGACATAATATTCACAGTACCTACCTCACAGGGCTGTTGTAAGGACTCAGTCAGTCAACTCACGTCATGTCCTTGTAACACAGCACATAGCTTATTAAGCTCAATGAAAATGTTGGGTATTCATTAACATTAATCTGGCCCATCAGTTGGGTGCCAGGTGTCCACCTTCAGGTCCCCCCCAGTTGTGTGCGTGCAGTAAATGTTGGTGCTGGGAATGAGGCTGCTCACTTTTCTCCTGAAGGCTGGAATGTTCCCACAGGGAACAGAGGGTGAAGGGCAGCTGGTGTGGCCCAGGCTGAGGTGGAAGGGACGAGAGGTTACAAGCACATTCACACCAACCCACCTCCCTCTGACTGAGGCAGAGGGAACAAACGTCAGCACATACCCAGGTCAGTCACAAGATTAATAACAGGCATGCAATGGGACACACACTCACCTCTCTTCTCCTTGGAGCTGTGGTTAAAGGTCCTCAGAGAAAGGGGAAGGGGTAGGGAGAGGGTCCCAGCCCTAGCTCCTGTCTCACCAGGATGGCAGGCATCATCTGAGTAAGATTCCTTCTGTGTCTTGGAGTGCTGAGGAGAAGCCTTTTTAAGGGGGCATCTGATGGGGATTCTTCAAGCCACCCCTCCACACCAATCCCATCCCAGAGCCTCGTCTCTCCATGACTGAAGGCTTTCTCAGGAACCATGCTGCAACGCTGGATCGTGACAGAGACATTCCACTAGGAAGTATTTATTTGGCTGTGCCAGGTCTTCGTTGCGGCATGCAGGATCTTTAGGTGCAGCATGCAAACGCTTAGTTGAGGCATGTGGGATCTAGCTCCCTGACTGGGGATGAAACTCAGGCTCCCTGCACTGGGAGTGTGGAATTTTAGCCACTGGACCACCAGAGAATTCCCACAAGTAGTCCATTTTTTTCCATCCTTAGTCTAAGAAAGTTTTATGTGGCTCCAAATGACAGGAGGCTACTGCTCCTGGGAATGAGGCTGGCTGGCCTAAGGGCTCCAGCCCACACTTCCTCCTGTGAACCAGGGAGGGATAAGTGGTAATTTGCTCTGGTAATAAAAATCACCCAAATCTCAATGGTTTATGACAAGAGAGTTGTGATTATTTTTAAAACTTTTATTTGTTTTTTGGCTGCACTGGGTCTTCACTGCTATGCGTGGGCTTTCTCTAGTTGTGGTGAGCAGGGGCTACTCTCCATGGTGGTGCACAGGCGTCTCATTGCAGTGGCTTCTCCCGTTGCAGAGCACTAGCTCCAGGCCCTCGGGCTCACTAGTTGTGACCTATGGTCTTAGTTGCCCCAGGGCATGTGGAATCTTGCACCAGATGTCCCCAGAATTTATGTTTTACTTACAATCTGCTCTGGGTCAGCAGTGACTCTGTTCCATGTATCTTCCTCAATTCAAGCCTGAAGAAGCCTTGCTTTCTTGGGACATGCCATTCCTGTGGCAAGACGGAACATAGAAATGACAGAACTACACACATTCTCCAAATTTTTGTCCAGAAGTGACACTCATCACTACGGCTCACCTTTCACTGGCCAGGTTAAGTCCAATGGCAAAGCCTGGGGTCGGTGGGTGGGAGGTCTCTGCTTCTGTTGGAACCAATAACATCATTTACCTTCCCAATGCATTTTAAAGTATCTCAGAGCATACACACACACAAATTAATGGAGCTTTAAAATTCTTTGTATAAAGTGAGCATACCTATTTTAAAAGCCAAGAAAGACTACACAACAGCGCATATAGCAATCTCATTTATGAATACTGATGGAAAAATCCTAAATAGACTATTCATGAATAGTATCAGTAGAACACTAAAAGAATAATGCATCTTGATCAGATTGGCTCACTTCTGAATCATGCAAGGTTAGGAAATTCTGTTAATTCAGCAGAGGAACAGATCTAATAAAAATCATGTGGGCAGTGAACCCAGGAGCCCCAGTGAAGACTCAGGACACCAATTTTCCAGGTGTTAAATTTAGAAACTTGGATCTTATGGTTCTTTCTTTTCTCAACTTGGTTAATACCCATGGACTTTGCTATTTGCAAGTTGCTAAGTCAAGCTTTATTCTTGTAAAACCAATTGTTGTAGTGGGGCAAAGATAAAAGATACTTGCCACAATGAAGACAAAAGAGTCTGCGTCAATCAAGATTTTTCTAAAAACTGGCTTCAGAAGATCCAACATGAATAGTACTTATTTTCTGTTTCCTGAACATACTCTTCCATTTTCTCCAAACTGTGAAAGAAGTGCTTTCTTTCCTCCTATTTACAGTCCACGGCACTCCACACCACGTGCTGGAATAAAAATGTTTCAGTTGTAGGATTGGCAAAAGACTCTCTTAAATGAATCCAAAAAAGAAGGGCAGGTTTCTCTGAAGGCAGCCTTCTCCTCTTTTGATGCACAGGATATCGCATGTCTTTCGGCCTATCATAGTCGAGTTCTGCAGCCAGGCGACTGGGAGCCACAGATGCAAAGAAATCTTACATAAATGTATAGGCATCCAGATAAAATGTTGGGATTACACGTTTGCCAGAGGCTACCATGGACTGTTTCCTTTGCTGTACACACATCCATAAACACCCAGCTGGGTTTGCCATACCCTTTTAACTGGCTGCCCGGGGCACTGGGCACCCCTTCCCCACACAGAGGCTGCACTTGCTCCAAGTCAGGCCCGAAGCCCTCGGGCTTGCGTTGGGGTTGTGGGAAGGCAGCTGGGTTGGGGGCCATTCTCCTGCCAGGGCAGTTCTCAGAGAGCCGCGTCCTCTTGTGGTCAGAGGCCTTCTCCAAACTTGTCCGTCATTCAGTGTCCCTCTGGGGCTCCGCGGGCCTTGCTGGCCACCTCTCGAAGCCTAGCTCCACCTGCAGGACATTGCGGTCGGTTTTCGCCACGCTGGGATCGGCGGGACACTGCTGCCTGTAGACAACTTCGGCATCTTGAACGCAGGGGTCAACTGCATGCTTCTTAGAAACAGCGGAACAATGAGACACCGCGATACTGTGTGTGACCACGTGAGTGCGTGCTCACGCGCGTATGTATTACTCTGCGCATGCGTGAGCGTGTGTTTGCGCACGCGCCGCACTTTGAACTCAGCTGTGGAGACCGTACCTGAGAGAACGTTAGTTATGTAGTTTCCGTCTGGCTGAAGAATCCCTTGGACTGCAAGGAGATCCAACCAGTC
The DNA here is from genome assembly GCA_006410635.1 of Cephalophus harveyi. Taxonomy (NCBI): domain Eukaryota; kingdom Metazoa; phylum Chordata; class Mammalia; order Artiodactyla; family Bovidae; genus Cephalophus; species Cephalophus harveyi. The sequence goes on along the minus strand of SJYT01007029.1, from coordinate 81,709 downwards.
CATTCTAAAGGAGATCAGCCCTGGGATTTCTTTGGAAGGAATGATGCTAAAGCTGAAACTCCAGTACTTTGGCCACCTCCTGTGAAGAGTTGACTCATTGGAAAAGACTCTGATGCTGGGAGGGATTGGGGGCAGGAGGAGAAGGGGACGACAGAGAATGAGATGGCTGGATGGCATCACCGACTCGATGGACGTGAGTTTGAATGAACTCTGGGAGTTGGTGATGGGCAGGGAGGCCTGACACTGTTTCCACTGTTTCCCCATCTATTTCCCATGAAGTGATGGGACCAGATGCCATGATCTTGGCCTGGCGTGCTGCGATTCACGGGGTCGCAAAGAGTCGGACATGACTGAGCGACTGAACTGAACTGAGGGAGTCCTGGTGTGCTGCGATTCATGGGGTCGCGGAGTCGGACACGACTGAGCGACTGAAGTTGCTCTTAGTACCTAACGAATGAGAACGGCTGCTTCACACTTTGAATCTTAGTTAATTCTTGGTAAGACACACTCAACAGCATCAGTGTCTCACACCCTATTTTGTTTTGGAAAACTGCCACGTTCGGTGCTGGAAACCTGCGATGGCTCCCCCCCGTGTCTGCTGTTACCCATATGCATTTGCACCTCTTTGTGTTTCCCATCTGCTTTTCTCTTTCCAGCTTTTCTTTCACCTTCCCTTTTTCCTCTGTGTTCCTTCTTGGTCTCCCCGCCTGCTGTCTTCTCTTTCCGTTCCCCGCATCCACTTTACCTTTCTCCTTCTCCCGCTCTTTCATTTTCTCTCTCCCAGCCTCCTTCCTTCACGTTTCTTTCTCCACACCATCTACCCCTCTGCCCTTCGTCTTAAATCTAAGTCTCTGGCAGGCTTCTCTGCCTACCCTACAGTTGCAACTCCCCAGACTTTCATCCCAGACTGCTCCTAACTTATAGGAGAAGTGTCTTCCAGACCCTCCTGTAATGCCGCCTCTGTGCTTGGGTCTGTATCTGGACTGTCCTCCTTCCCTCTCTCCCTCCCTTCCCGCTGGATCCTAGTTTCCTGACTAGGGATGGAATCCATGGACCCTGCAGTGGGAAGTGACGATTCTTAACCACCGGATCACGAGCTGAGTCCCACCTCTGTTCTTTCCTATTAATTTATTTGCTTATCTGCACCAGTGCATGTTGTCTTACTATATTTATATCAAACACTTTAATATGTGATTTATTAACAGTGAATGAGCTTGAATCTCCTTCCTAGTTCTTCGAGATTGTCTCCGTTCTCTTTGGACTTTACAGTGTAAAGTTTTAAGTCAGTTTGAGAATTTCTCTAAAAGCCTACTGGGATTTTGCTTAGGAATTTGTGAATTCTTAGATTAATTTAGGGAAGAACTGGGATTTTAAAAATGAATCTTTCTCCTGTATTAATGTGATGTATGAGTCAGTTTTCTTTACATAAGTTTTATAGTTTTTCCCCCCCTAATTGTTTATAGAGGTAGCTAGTGAAACTGTGACTAAAAATGAATGAGAAATTCAAAATGGAGTTTACCTGGGGCAGTGAGCAAGTTGAGGCAGTGGGGAGGAAAGACTAGGGAGATTCACAGGTGTTACCAACCAGGGTTCTTAGCCTCTTTAATCAACGGACATTGAACAGGCCAGGCACATTCAGGTGAGGCTTTATTGGGACTCCTGTTGCTGTAGGAGTGAGTGAAAACAAATAACAGGTTCCCTTGCTCTGCTCTCTGAAGGAGTGATGAGCCGGTTTCCTATATGGGAGTGAGCGTTGGGGTGAGGGCCGGGGTGGATGGAAGGATGGCTTAGTTGATCTGCCCATCCGCTTGGTGGTGCTGTTTGGGTTTTTGGTCTTTTTGTATCCTGTTCATAATTTGCCTCAACTCTGCAGCACTTATCTTTAGTTCCTTATGGTTTCTTTATATTTTATTGCTCTACGGGGCTCTTGTCCAGGTGCAACCACTGCAGCAAAGGGTCCCAGGTTTGAGCTCATTTCACAGGTACAAATGTTTTTATTTCTGAAGCTTGGTGGTTATATGACTATTTTTTAAAATTTCATTTTAATTGTTCTAATTTGTTATATAAGCTTTATGTGCGTGATACATTTTGCAATTTAAACTTTGCATGCCTTTTATTGTTTTTGAATTTTAGAAACGTTAAGCATTTGTTTGCTGTTGTGAATGGGCTCCTTACTTGGGCTGGTGTATAAGAATGCCAATGGTTCTCATGTTGTCTTGTCCAGTAACTTTGCTGAATGTTTGTAAGTTCTAATAAACATTAAAAATAGTTTCTTTGACAATTGCAAATAATTTGAGCTTTTTTTTTTTTCTTGGTTAGTCTCCCTAACGGTTGTCAGTTTTGTTAATCTTCTCAAGGAACCAACTTTTGATTCTTGATTTTGTCTGTTTCTCCTCTCTGTTTCATTTCTGTTTTATCTTTATGATTTCTTTCTGCTTGTTTTGGATTTAGTTTGCTCTTCTAGTTTCTTAAAGTGGAAGGTTAAATTATTTATTTGAAATTTTTATTTTTGTTAATATCGTCATTTACAACTCTAAATTTCCCTGCAAACAGTGCTTGTGCTACACCTCATAAATTGTGTGTTTTTGTTTTCATTTATCTCAAAATATTTAAAATTTTCTCTTGTGATTTTTTTCTTTGACCAGTTGATTCTTCAGGAGACTATTGTTTAATTTCCACACATTTGTGAATTTCCCAAATTTTTTTCTGTTGTTGATTTTGATTTAGTTCCGTTGTGCTCAACATACCGTGTACGATTTCAGTCTTTTAAAAACGTTGAATTGGCGGGGCCGCCCCGCCCACGCGGGCCCGGATGCTCTAAGTGCCGCTGGGAGACCCTCTGCACGTTTGCGAACAGTGCACGCCTTCGCCCTGGGGAATGTGGGCGGGTGCTGTCTGGGTGCTGCGCACCGGCCTCGCTCTGCTGTCGGTGTGGAAATTCACAGAAAAACACGAATGTGTTACAACAGAAAACGGTGTTGAAACACTGGGAATCAGCAGTTTTGCACAAGAAGCTGTGGGAAATTGAACAAACAAGAGGAGTTTGGGGCTTGGAAAGTGTGAAAGCTCCTAGTGAACTCTATTCTCTATCAGGAGAAGTAACTGAAATTAATAAAACTCTAGCAGAAAGTCCAGGACTTGTCAACAAATCTTGTTATGAAGATGGTTGGCTGATGAAGATGACATTCAGTAACCCTTTAGAACTAGATGAACTAGTGAAGAAGCATATGAGAAATACATAAAATCGATTGAGGAGTGAAAATGGAAACCCTAAATAAACTAGTTTGAAACAACTTAAAAAAAACAAAAACATTTGAACTTCTAGATGTTCAAACTGGATTTAGAAAAGGCAGAGGAACCAGAGATCAAATTGCCAACATCCGCGGATCATTGAAAAAGCAAGAGAGTTCCAGAAAAACATCTACTTCTGCTTTATTGACTATGCCAAAGCCTTTGTGTGGATCACAGCAAACTGGAAAATTCTGACAGAGATGGGAATACTAGACCACCTGACCTGCCTTCTGAGAAATCTGTATGCAGATCAAGAAGCAACAGTTAGAACTGGACATGAACAACAGACTGGTTCCAAATAAGAAAAGGAGTCCGTCAAGGCTGTATATTGTCACCCTGCTTATTTAACTTCTATGCAGAGTACATCATGAGAAATGCTGGGCTGGAAGAAGCACAAGCTGGAAGCAAGATTGCCGGGAGAAATATCAATAACCTCAGATATGCAGATGACACCACCCTTATGGCAGAAAGTGAAGAAGAACTAAAGAGCCTCTTGATGAAAGTGAAAGAGGAGAGAGAAGAAGCTGGCTTAAAGCTCAACATTCAGAAAACTAAAATCATGGCATCTGGTCCTTGGAATCAAGATTGCCGGGAGAAATATCAATAACCTCAGATATGCAGATGACACCACCCTTATGGCAGAAAGTGAAGAGGAACTAAAGAGCCTCTTGATGAAAGTGAAAGAGGAGAGCGAAGAAGCTGGCTTAAAGCTCAACATTCAGAAAACTAAAATCATGGCATCTGGTCCCATCACTTCATGGCAAATAGATGGGGAAACAGTGGAAACAGTGACAGATTTTATTTTGGGGGGCTCCAAAACACTGCAGATGGTAACTGCAGTGATGAAATTAAAAGATGCTTGCTCCTTGGAAGAAAAGCTATGACCAACCTAGACAGCATATTCAAAAGCAGAGACATTACTTTGCCAACAAAGTTCCATCTAGTCAAAGCTATGGTTTTTCCAGTAGTCATGTATGGATGTGAGAGTTGGACTATAAAGAAAGGTGAGCACTGAAGAATTGATGCTTTTGAACTGTTGTGCTGGAGAAGATTCTTGAGAGTCCCTTGGACAGCAAGGAGATGCAACCAGTCCATCCTAAAGGAAATCAGTCCTGAATATTCATTGGAAGGACTGATGCTGAAGCTGAATCTCCAATACTTTGGCCACTTGATGTGAAGAACTGACTCATTTGAAAAGACCCTGATGCTGGGAAAGATTGAAGGTGGGAAGAGAAGGGGACGACAGAGGATGAGATGATTGGATGGCATGACTGACTCAATGGACATGAGTTTGAGTCAACTCCGGCAGTTGGTGATGGACAGGGAGGCCTGGCATGCTGCAGTCCATGGGGTGGCAAAGAATCAGACACGACTGACTGACTAAACTGAATTGATGGTCTACCCTGGAGAATGATTCATGTACACTTGAGAAGAATCTGCATTCTCTTGTTGGTGAATGATAAATTTCTGATAGGATTAGTTGTGCAAGTCCTCTGTTTCCTTGGTTTTCTGCCTAATTGTTCTGTCCGTTATTGAAAGTGGAATACTGAAATCTCCAACTATTATTGTCGAATTGTTTGTTTCTCCATTTGATTCTGTTTTTTGCTTCATGTATTTAGGGGCTCTGTTGTTGGTGCTTATATGTTTGTTTACTTCTTGATGAAATGATCTCTCTTAATATGTCATTCTTTGTCTCTAGTAAAATTTTTTTTTTGTCTGTAGTAATAATTTTTATCTTAAAGTCTGATTTTCAAGTGTTGGCATAGCCACTCTAGCTTTCTTTTGTTTACTGTTTGCTTGGTATAGCTCTTTCCATATTTTTACTTTTAGTCTATTTGTGCTTTTGAATCTGATTTGTGTCTTGTAGATAGCATGTAAGTGAAAGTGTTAGTCGCTCAGTTGTGTCTGACTCTTTTAGACCCCATGGACTGTGGCCCACCAGGCTCCTCTGTCCATGGAATCCTTCAGGCAAGAACACTGGAGTGGGTAGCCATTCCCTTCTCCAGGGGATCTTCCTGATCCAGGGATTGAATCTGGGTCTCCCACACTGCAGGCAGATTCTTTACCATCTGAGCCACCATATATTTGAATCATAAAAATAATTTTTACCACTCTCTGCCTTTTAATTGGAGTGCTCTGTGCTGTCTTGCAGGAAACCAGGTTGGTTTCAGCCCTGCCATTCCTTAGCACATGGGTTTCCAGGTCACCTTGGAGATTTGCTTCTAGTCAGCTTGAAGAAGAAGGGAAAATGGAGCCTGCATAGGAGGTTTTTGTGGGACAAGCTTGGACGTGGTGCCCACGACTTACATTCCATTGGCTACAAGTCAGCCATAGAACTACTTAACTGCAAAGGAGGTTGGGAAGTGTGCTTATCTCTATGCTGAGGAAAAAATGACAAGGACTTTGTGAAAGACTAGCAGAGTCCACCACAGTAATATAAGAGAAGGACAGTGTATTTGGAGAATAACATTACCATCAATGAGGTTGCATATTCCACTTGTTAAAAGATCTTGGTGATAACTTCCTTAGATCAGATAACTTTTGAAATAATGGTGGCTATTGGAACTATAGTCCTGTAGGATTCATGGCTCTGGATTTTGCTTGGCTAGCAGGAGGAATTAATATTGCAGTTTTCAACTTACGGTAGACCTTAATTAGTAGAAGGGATGTGTGCTGTCACTGATAAGAAATATCAGGCCTGTGTGACCCAGAAACTGTTAATTGAAAATGTCCATAAAGAAGCATTGAGGTTGCATAAGACTAAGAGCTGGGTTCTGTTTACATACTTGTAGCCTTTTGGGAATTTGGGGATAAATATTTTACAGTTATTTTAGTAATACTAGAAATAACAATTGGCACATATACAGTAGAAATGCTTATAAAAAGTGTCAGTTATAGGAACACATCAAGAGCTTTCTCACCTGAAATAAAACAAGTAATGTGCCTAGAAAATGAAACCTGAAGGAAGAGAGATGAAGAGTCTTGGACATAGGCAAATTTAAGATAAACTGTCCTTAAGATTTATCTTAAATTTGCCTATGCCCAAGAAACTATGCTTAAGCTGGGCTTCCCCAGTGGCTCAGCGGTAAAGAATCCACCTGCAATGCAGAAGCCACAGGAGACATGGATGTGATTCCTGGGTCAGGAAGATCCCATGGAGGAGAGCATGCCAACCCACTCCAGTATTCTTGCCTGGAGAATCCCATGGACAGAGGAGCCTGGTGGGCTACAGTCCATAGGTCACAAAGAGCTGGACACAATTGAAGTGACTTAGTGTGCACGTATCCTCAAGGTGCAACAGAAAAGGGAAACTGTTGAAAAATATTACAAAATGTCTCTTTATTTGAGTTTTTCCAGAAGTAGACCCTTAGACCTGGGAGCAAGTGCCAGTGATTTATTTGGGAAGTGAAGGGAGTGGGGATGTGTTAACAGGGAAGGGAAGGTGATAAAGAGTGCTTTATTAACCCAGTGACTACAGTGCAAAGCAGAAAGTTAAGGCCACATGAAAACTCTGGGAAGTAACACAAAACCCATGCCTCAGAATTATCTCATAGGAGACTGAGGGTTTTGGGCAATTTATACACCAACTCCTGAGTGTCTTTGATTAGAGTTGTTTCCTGATACATGTTAATTCCTTGGCATTTCCAGATTGCTGTGCATCTATGGGAAGTATTGTTTCCTATAGTTCCAGAAAAGGACAGTAAGGCCCTGATGAAGGTTCTGGCTGTTGGAAATCCACTGGTGCACAGACACCAAGGAGTGTGAGCAAGGTGCTGATGGCTTCTGTTAGAGTCTCCCCTGCACCACTCATGTCCACTGGTGCCTCAGTGAAGTTCAGTCCATCCTGCCACTGATCGTCAAGTGGCAGCAAGTCACACTTATCTTTCAAAAAGATATACAATTGGACAGGTTAAGGTCTTCACTGCTGTGGTTGGCTGGCCTTGGTCAAATTTTACTTCTATATTATTCTGGACTTCTCTCACACTTGGCCAGTACTTCTCTTGACCTGTGTTGCTTAGCTGCTGGAATAAACTATATGCCTTCTTGTCTGAGCGATCTGAACCCCTGGTGACTTTTCCCTCATCGCACTGATGATGCTGCAATCCTCTATCTACAGTTAGTTTTGGACATGGAAACATCAAAAGTTCTAGGTGTATTCTTCCTTATTCCTGTTACATGGTATCAGTTCTGTATCCTGGCAGTATAGTAATCTATTTCTTTGCTTGCTGTTCTCTTGGCATGAAGAGCCCAAAAGTGTTTGGGTGGCAACCAGGGCTTAAGATTAATGGAACTCTGGCTGTGTCCTCTGGTGGATGTGGTCCTTCTCTTGAAAACCAAGACCTCTAGAGCTGCAAGCTCTGGAATTTCCAGGACAGAAACTCATATTCTCCAAGTGGATCATAAGAGTCATGGTGAGAGGGGTCACTTCTCCATCCACCTCTTATTTGCCCAAACCTGGGTATTCTGCTTATTGAGAACTATACCATACAATGGCTCTTGGTTTAAGGCATCTCAAGGGACTGTACTCCAGCACCACAGGGTAGAATCTCCAAGCTGATGCCTTAGCTGTGCTTGCAAAAGGTCACACAGAGGCAGGGAGTGAAGCCTGGATTCTGTTCTCAACTGCTTTTAATATACTCAGCGCATTCAGATCTGAGGCATGCTCCCATTAGAGTCTGGGCTATTTTCAAGAATTGCTCTGTTCCCTATATGGATGGAGTCTCTCTTCTTGTCCTGTCCCAACCATTCACCATCAAGGGAGGTGGGAGGAGACATCACCCTTGTAGATCTTGTATATCAGAGAGATCTATAAGAAACAATGTCCCAGGTTTACTATTCAGGTTAGAAGGGGGGCATACTCACTCACTTGGTTGTCTGTGCACTCCTTCCATACGTCTGAGTAGCTTCTCTATGACAGGCCCCCTTGAAATAAACATCCCCTGATTTCCAAATCATGCTTTCTGTCCATGTGACAGCTTTTGCAGCAGGGGTTCTGGGGATGGGACAGTCTTCAGGGGTGGAGACACTTGGCTTTCACCAATTGTTCTGTTTAATAAATGGTGTCTGATGGCAGAAGATGACCTGTTGCTTTTCTTGTAGCTTCCCAAGGCTCACAGGTGTACTTAGAACCAAGTATAAGCCTCTTATGTTGGTGCTGAAAGCTTTTGTGATAGGGATCCTGCTTCTCTCATATTTACCAGAACTTCTTAACTCATCTTGAGGGCCCTAAAAATAAAACATTGAACTAGTGCCATAAACATGCTATGATACAGTTCCTTTTTTCATTGGTTATATTGCAACTTCTGATTAATTTTTATTGATAGAACATACCAGCACTTTAATATTCAGAATAACTGCTAACTCTTGTCGAATTATCCCTATATTAATATTTTGTCTATTTCATGAGGGAAGCATAAGGAAATTCCATCTGTCTTAATATATGGCTTATGAGACCATAGTATGGAATGTAGGTTTATTTTACTATCGCAGTTTTTAAAAATTTTTTATTTTATTCATTTTATTTTCTGGGGGGTTGTGCCAAGTCTTTGTGTACAGTCTTTGTCTAGTTGTGGGGAGCAAGAAGTGCTTTTCGTTTCAGTGCACAGGCTTCTCCTTGTGGAGGCTTCTCTCATTGCAGAACACAGATTCTAGGTGCACAGGCTTTAGGGGTTGGAGTGCACAGGCTGAGTAGTTGGTGACTCTGTATTTTGGCACGTGGGCTTAGTTGCCCCACAGCCTGTAGAATCTTCCTAGACCAGGGATCAAACCCATGTCCCCTGCATTGGCAGGTGAATTCTTTTTTATGAAAATGAAAATAGAAAAATTTTTGCACAACTCTACAGGTTCTTGGTTCTTTGGGAGAAAGAATATGAAAAGATTTTTATTTTTTTAAATATAAATTTATTTATTTTAATTGAGGCTAATTACTTTACAATATTGTATTGGTTTTGCCATACATCAACATGAATCTGCCACGGGTGTACACATGTTCCCCATCCTGAACCCCCCTCCCTCCTCCCACCCCGTACCATCACTCTGGGTCATCCCAGTGCACCAGCCCCAAGAATCCTGTATCCTGCATCGAACCTGGGCTGGCGATTCATTTCATATATATTATGTGTGAGGGTTCCCTTTTCTATACATCCTTGCCAACACTTGTCATTTATTACCTTTTTGTGAATAGCCATTCTGACTGGCATCAGTTGATATCTAATTGTGGTTCTGATTTGCATTTCTCTAATAGGTTGTGGTGTGCAGATATCCTCCCCTGTTTGGTAGCTTATTTTTTCGTGTCCTTGATGGTATTGTTTACCGTGAAGGAGATGTTTAGTTTGATGTTTATTTTTGCTTTTGTTTGCCTGCGATCAGGTGACATAGCTAGAAAGATACCGCTAAGAGTGATGTCAGTGAGCATGCTGCCTGTGTTTTCTCCCTGGAGTCTTATGGTTTCAGGTCTCAGATTCAAGCTTTTCATCAGTTTTGAGTTGATTTCTGTATATGATGTGAGAGAGTAGTTTCTATTTTTTATGCCCGACTTTCACAGCATTTATTGAAGAGGCTTTCCTTTCTCCATGGTATGCTCTTTGTTCCTTTGTCATAAATCAATTATCCGTTTATGTGTGGATTTTTTCTGGGCTCTCAACTCTGTTCCATTGGGGATGTGTCACTCCTTTTTTTTTTTTTTTGTCCAGTTCTGTGCAGTTCCCAGTTGGGAAAGGTGTATGTCAAGGCTGTATATTGTCATCCTGCTTATCTAACTTATATTCAGAGTACATCACTAGAAATGCCTGATTGGATGAAGCCCAAGCTGGAATCAAGATTGCCGGCAGAAACATCAATAACCTTAGATATGCAGATGACACCCTTATGGCAGAAAGCGAAGAAGAAGTAAAGAGCCTCTTAATGAAAGTGAAAGAGGAGAATGAAAAAGTTGACTGAAAACTCAACATTCAGAAAACTAAGATCAGGGCATCTGGTCCCATGACTTCCTGGCGAATAGATGGGGAAACAGTGGAAACAGTGACAGACTTTATTTTGGGGGGCTCCAAAATCACTGCAGATGGTGACTGCAGCCATGACATTAAAAGACGCTTGCTCCTTGGAAGAAAAGCTATGGCCAACCTAGACAGCATATTAAAAAGCAGAGATTACTTTGCCAACAAAGGTCTGTCTAGTCAAGACTATGGTGTTTTCGGTGGTCATGTATGGATGTGAGAGTTGGTCTGAGAAGAAGGCTGAGCGCCGAAGAATTGATGCTTTTGAACTGTGGTGTTCGAGAAGACTCTTGAGAGTCCCTTGGACTGCAAGGAGATCCAACCAGGCCACTCTAAAGGAGATCAGTCCTGGGTGTTCATTGGAAGGACAGATGTTGACGCTGAAACCGCAATACTTGGCCACCTGATGCAAAGAGTCGATTCATTGGAAAAGACCCTGATGCTGGGAGGGATTGGGGGCAGGAGGAGAAGGGTGTGACAGAGGATGAGGTGGCTGGATGCCATCACCGACTCAATGGACATGAGTTTGGGTAAAGTCCGGGAGTTGGTGATGGAGAGGGAGGCCTGGCTGCAGTGATTCATGGGCTCACAAATCGTCGGACCCGGCTGAGCAACTGAACTGAACTGAACCTAAAGAAAAGTAAATAGAGAGGTATTTCATGTTTAAAATTTAATCAGAATAAGGAAGAGGAAATTCTTCTGAAACCACGCTGAGGTATTTGATCTTAGGATTTAATGGAAACAGTATTTAGTGGTCATGTCAACTTTGTTGTAATACAAGACAGTAAGAAATGTTAAACAGTATAAAAAGTAATGTGTGTGATACACAGCGATGAGGAAATTGCAAATCGTATCAACACTGCTGTCAGTTGCTTCATTTTCTAGAAAAAGAGGTGACTGCTTTCCTATGTTTGTTGGGCATCTTCATTTAAGGTTGGCGGGAACGATAATTAACACAGGCTTGCAGGGACTTCCCTGTGGTCCCCTGGTTAGGACTCTGCGCTTCCACTGCAGGGGGTACAGATTCGATTCCTTGTCAGGGAACTAAGATCCCACATAGCAGAGAGCAACTGAGCCAGTGGCCACAACTACCGGAGCTCCCCACCACAGTGAAAGTCTGTGCACTGCAAGGAAAGATCCCGTGTAACACAGTATTTTTTAAAAAACACGAGGCTTTATTAGAATTTAAGCAGTTTTTGTGTGTCTTCAGTGTGTGTGCGTGTGTGTGTGAGAGATAGCATCTCATTTTGCCACGTGTGTAGCCACCGTGTAACCACCACCACTGTTCCATGCCCACGCTGTTCCCTTGTGCTACCCCTTTATAGTCAGGTTCTCAGCCTAATCCGAAGCCCTGATGAGCACTGAGCTTCCTCACTACAATTTTGTGCTGTCAAGAGTTGAGTCCTACAGGAAGTAACCTGTTGAGATCGACCTCTTTCCTTCCTCACAGTACCCTTGAGATTTATTCTGTTTTGTTTTTGTTTTCCAAGTGTCAAGTAATCAATAAAAAGTCTCCTTAACTCTAGGCAGGGTCAGACTTTCTGTTCTATTTATTTTATTTCCTTTTCTTGCCTTATTTTTAGTGACTAAAACCTCCAGTAGTAGGTCAGGTAGTAATGATAATGAGTCTTGGCTCGTTTTGGATCTTAGACTGAAAACATTCTTCGTTATTGAGTGTGATGTTGACTGTAGATTTATTATAGCGTTCTACCAGGTTGAGAAATTTCCCTTCTATATCTCATTTGCTGATGATATTTGGCAGAAACCAACACAATTGTGTAAAGCAGTTACCCTTCAATTAAAAAATGAATAAATTTAAAATTAAAAAAGATTTTTTAAAAGATAAACTTTTATTGGAAAGAATTATGAGTTCTCGAGAAGCTGCAAATGTTGTGTAGTGAGGTCCCATGTACCCATTGCCTGTGCTGTGCTACGTCACTTCAGTCAAGTCTGACTCTTTGCAACCCTATGGACTGTGACCCCCAGGTTCCTGTGTCCATGGAATTCTCCAGGCAAGGATACTGGGGTGGATTGCCATGCCCGCCTCCAGGAGATCTTCCTGGCCCAGGGATCGAACCCATGACTTTTATGTCTCCTGCCTTGGCCAGGTGGGTTCTTTACTGCTGCTGCCACCTATTGCCTAGCTTTTCCCAATTGGATACATCTTACATAATTATAGTCCAGTGTCAAAACCAGGGATGATACACTGGTACAATGTATGCATATAGTTCTGTGTCATTTTATGAGAAATGTAGGTATGTGTAACCAGTCCCACAATCAAGATAAACATTACTGCAGGGTCAAGATGGACCACATGCTGTTTCTGCGTAGCAGCATCTGGTGCTTCTCCATTACTGTCGTCTGTCGGCATCACCCGTGTCCTGTCTGTCTCTAACTTTAAACTTTTGAGGATAGTGAACAAATGTGCTTACACATTATATGACTTTTTCAGGTCGGCTTTTCCACTCAGAACAATGCTCATGTGATCTCTTGATTTCTCCTTAACCTCACTGTCCTTCACTTCTGCCTCTTTTTCTTTTGGGTCCTTGATCTGCACAACTCAGTGCCGATTCATTCCCATTGTAAGCTGCACTCACTCCCTTGGTGATCTCAGCCTTTCACAGTTTTAATTGCTATCTATATGTTAGAATTTTAAATTTTATATCTCCGGCCAGACCTCTCTTCCAGATTCATTCATTAACCCCTGTACAGTAGGCATCTCAACCTCCAGGTGCCCAAAGCTGAATTCCTTATCTTTTTCCTTCCCAGTGGTCCCAGCCACAGTTTGCTGACCTCAGTGTATGACTTCAATGGTTCAGTAAATAAGACCAAAATCCTGCTAGTCATTCTTGATTCTCACTTTTAATGTTTTATTGAAGTAACATTGGTTCATAACATCCTATCAGTTTCGTGTGTGCAGCGTCATACTTCTGCATCTGTATGGTCTGCAGCGCCAAAAATTGTGCTTTTGTCCATCATCGTACAGTTGATCTGCTCACCCATTGTGCCTCCCCCCCATAACTACTATTCTGTTTCCCATGCATTTATTTTCATTAGGCTTGTTTATTTATTTTGTTGATGTTTTTTGCTTTTTATGTTCCACCTATGAGTGAAGTTATATGATATTTGTCTTTCTCAACCTGACTTATTTCCACTAAGTGTGATGCCCTCAAGCCCTGTCCATGTTGTTGCAATTGGCAGGATTTCATCTTTTTTTTATAGCAGAGTAGTATTTCATGTATATATATGACTATATCTCACCTCTTCTTTATCCAGTCATCCAGTGACGGGCACTTTTTGTTTCCATAGCTTGCTGTTGTCCGTAATGCTTTGACAAACATAGGGTGCATTTTTCTTATGAGTCAGTGTTTTTGTCTTCTTTGTGCACATACCCTAAAGGAGGGTAGCTGGATTATATGATAGTTCTGTCCTCAACTTGTTCCATAGTGGCTATACCAATTTACATTCCCAGCAAGAGTGTGTGAGGGTTCCCTTTTCTATACATGCTTGCCAACACTTGTCATTTTTTACCTTTTTGTGAATAGCCATCCTGACAGGCATGAGTTGATATCTAATTGTGGTTCTGAGTTGCATTTCCCTAAAATTTGTGCTGTTAAAGAATCTTTTCATTTGCCCATTGGCCATCTGGATGTCTTCTTTCAGACAATGAGAAACTGCCTATTCAGCTTCTGTCTGCTTTTTAATCAGGTGTTTTGTTTTCTTGCTGTTGACTTGTATGAGTTCTTTATGTACTCTGGATATTAACCTTTATCAGATGTATCATTTGCAGATATCCTCCCCTGTTTGGTAGGTTACTTTTTCATTTCCTTGATGGTTTTGTTTACCATGAAGGAGATGTTTAGTTTGATGTTTATTTTTGTTTTTGTTTCCCTCCGATTAGGTGACATAGCTAGAAAGAAACCGCTAAGAGTGATGTCAGTGACCATGCTGCCAATGTTTTCTCCTTATTGTTTCAGGTCTTAGATTCAAGATTTCATCAGTTTTGAGTTGATTTCTGTATATGTTGTGAGGGAGTAGTTTCTATTTTTTATGCCCAGCTTTCACAGCATTTATTGAAGAGGCTGTCCTCTCTCCATGGTATGTTCTTTTTTCCTTTGTCATAAATCAATGATCCATTTATGTGTGGATTTTTTCTGGGCTCTCAATTCTGTTTCATTGGTGATATGTCCCCCTTTTTTTTTTTTTTTGTCCAGTTCCGTGCAGTTCCCAATTGGGAAAGGTGTATGTCAAGGCTGTATGTTGTCATCCTGTTTATCTAACTTATGTTCAGAGTACATCACGAGAAATGCCTGATTGGATGAAGCACAAGCTGGAATCAAGATTGCCGGCAGAAACATCAACAACCTTAGATATGCAGATGACACCACCCTTATGGCAGAAAACGAAGAAGAACTAAAGAGCCTCTTGATGAAAGTGAAAGAGGAGAATGAAAAAGTTGACTGAAAACTCAACATTCAGAAAACTAAGATCAGGGCATCTGGTCCCATGACTTCCTGGCGAATAGATGGGGAAACAGTGGAAACAGTGACAGACTTTATTTTGGGGGGCTCCAAAATCACTGGAGATGGTGACTGCAGCCATGACATTAAAAGACGCTTGCTCCTTGGAAGAAAAGCTATGGCCAACCTAGACAGCATATTAAAAAGCAGAGACATACTTTGCCAACAAAGGTCTGTCTAGTCAAGGCTATGGTGTTTCCAGTGGTCATGTATGGATGTGAGAGTTGGTCTGAGAAGAAGGCTGAGCGCCGAAGAATTGATGCTTTTGAACTGTGGTATTCGAGAAGACTCTTGAGAGTCCCTTGGACTGCAAGGAGATCCAACCAGGCCACTCTAAAGGAGATCAGTCCTGGGTGTTCATTGGAAGGACAGATGTTGACGCTGAAACCGCAATACTTGGCCACCTGATGCGAAGAGTCGATTCATTGGAAAAGACCCTGATGCTGGGAGGGATTGGGGGCAGGAGGAGAAGGGTGTGACAGAGGATGAGATGGCTGGATGCCATCACCGACTCAATGGACATGAGTTTGGGTAAAGTCCGGGAGTTGGTGATGGAGAGGGAGGCCTGGCTGCAGTGATTCATGGGCTCATAAATCGTCGGACCCGGCTGAGCAACTGAACTGAGCTGAACCTAAAGAAAAGTAAATAGAGAGGTGTTTCATGTTTAAAATTTAATCAGAATAAGGAAGAGGAAATTCTTCTGAAACCACGCTGAGGTATTTGATCTTAGGATTTAATGGAAACAGTATTTAGTAGCCATGTCAAGTTTGTTGTAATACAAGACAGTAAGAAATGTTAAACAATATAAAAAGTAATGTGTGTGATACACAGCGATGAGGAAATTGCAAATCGTATCAACACTTCTGTCAGTTGCTTCATCTTCTAGAAAAAGAGGTGACTGCTTTCCTGTGTTTGTTGGGCATCTTCATTTAAGGTTGGCGGGAACGATAATTAACAGAGGCTTCCAGGGA
The DNA here is from genome assembly GCA_006410635.1 of Cephalophus harveyi. Classification (NCBI taxonomy): domain Eukaryota; kingdom Metazoa; phylum Chordata; class Mammalia; order Artiodactyla; family Bovidae; genus Cephalophus; species Cephalophus harveyi. The sequence continues at coordinate 65,932 of SJYT01007029.1, read as the reverse complement.
CTTCCCTGTGGTCCCCTGGTTAGGACTCTGCGCTTCCACTGCAGGGGGTACAGATTCAATTCCTTGTCAGGGAACTAAGATCCCACATAGCAGAGAGCAACTGAGCCAGTGGCCACACTACCGGAGCTCCCCACCACAGTGAAAGTCTGTGCACTGCAAGGAAAGATCCCGTGTGACACAATATTTTTTTGAAAACACGAGGCTTTGTTAGAATTTAAGCAGTTTTTGTGTGTCTTCAGTGTGTGCGAGTGTGTGAGAGATAGCATCTCATTTTGTCACGTGTGTAGCCACCGTGTAACCACCACCACTGTTCCATGCCCACACTGTTCCCTTGTGCTACCCCTTTATAGTCAGGTTCTCAGCCTAATTCGAAGCCCTGATGAGCACTGAGCTTCCTCACTAGAATTTTTTGCTGTCAAGAGTTGAGTCCTAAAGTGAGTAACCTGTTGAGATCGACCTCTTTCCTTCCTCACAGTACCCTTGAGATTCAGTCTGTTTTGTTTTTGTTTTCCAAGTATCAAGTAATCAATAAAAAGTCTCCTTAACCTTTGGCAGGGTCAAACTTTCTGTTCTATTTATTTTATTTCCTTTTCTTGCCTTATTTTTAGTGACTAAAACCTCCAGTAGTAGGTCAGGGAGTAGTGATAATGAGTCTTGGCTCGTTTTGGATCGTAGACTGAAAACATTCTTCATTATTGAGTGCGATGTTGACTGTAGATTTATTATATCATTCTCTCAGGTTGAGAAATTTCCCTTCTATATCTTGTTTGATGATGATATTTGGCAGAAATCAACAGAGTTCTGTTATGCAGTTATCCTTCAATTAAAAAATGAATAAATTTAAAATAAAAGATTTTTTTTAAGAAATAAACTGTTATTGGAAAGTATTATGACTTCTCGAGAAGAATGTTGTGTAGTGAGGTCCCATGTACCCATTGCCTGTGCTGTGCTACGTCACTTCAGTCAAGTCTGACTCTTTGCAACCCTATGGACTGTGACCCCCAGGTTCCTGTGTCCATGGAATTCTCCAGGCAAGGATACTGGGGTGGATTGCCATGCCCGCCTCCAGGAGATCTTCCTGGCCCAGGGATCGAACCCATGACTTTTATGTCTCCTGCTTTGGCAGCTGGGTTCTTTACTGCTGCTGCCACCTATTGCTTAGCTTTTCCCAATTGGATACATCTTACATAATTATAGTCCAGTGTCAAAACCAGGGGTGATGCACTGGTACAATGTATGCATATAGTTCTGTGTCATTTTATGAGAAATGTAGGTATGTGTAACCAGTCCCACAATCAAGATAAACATTACTGCAGGGTCAAGATGGACCGCATGCTGTTCCTGTGTAGCAGCATCTGGCTTTTCTCCCTGACCGTTGTCTGTCGGCACCACCCGTGTCCTTTCTGTCTTTAACTTTAAACTTTTGAGGATGGTAAGGAAATGCGCTTACACATTATGTGACCTTTTCAGGTCGGTTTTTCCACTCAGGACAATACTCATGCAATCTCTTGGTTTCTCCTTAACCTCACTGTCCTTCCCTGGTGGCTTAGAGGGTAAAGCATCCACCTGCAATGCAGGAGACTTGCGTTCAATCCCTGAGTTGGGAAGATCCCCTGGAGAAGGAAATGGCAACCCACTCCAGTACTCTTGCCTGGAAAATTACATGGACGGAGAAGCCTGGGAGCCTGCAGTCTATGGGGTCGCAAAGAGTCGGACACGACTGAGCGATTTCACTTTCACTTTTTCACTGTCCTTCACTTCTGCCTCTTTTTTCTTTTGGGTCCTTGACCTGAACAACTCAGTGCCAATTCATTCCCGTTGTAAGCTGCACTCACTCCCTTGGTGATCTCAGCGTTTCACAGTTTTAATTGCTATCTATATGTTAGTATAGCTAGTAGAATAACGGAGGCAGAAGATAGGATTAGTGAAATAGAAGATAGAATGGTAGAAATAAAATGAATCAGAGAGGAAAAAAGAAAAGCAAATTAAAAGAAATGAGGACAATCTCAGAGACCTCCAGGACAATATGAAACGCTCCAACATTCGAATTATACCGGTCCCAGAAGAAGAAGACAAAAAGAAATACCATGAGAAAATACTTGAGGAGATAATAGTTGAAAACTTCCCTAAAATGGGGCAGGAAATAATAACCCAAGTCCAAGAAACCCAGAGAGTTCCAAACAGGTTAAACCCAAGGTGAAACACCCCAAGACATATATTAATCAAATTAACAAAAACCAAACACAAGTATGGTCTTTGAACAAATATGAAATGTAGCAAGGGAAAAACAACAAATAACACACAAGGGAATTCCCCTAAGGATAACTGCAGATCTTTCAATAGAAACTCTTCAGGCCAGGAGGGAATGGCAAGACATACTTAAAGTGATGAAGGAAAATAGCCTACAGCCCAGATTACTGTACCCAGCAAGGATCTCATTCAAATATGAAGGAGAAATCAAAAGCTTTACAGACAAGCAAAGACTGAGAGAATTCAGCACCACCAAACCAGCTCTCCAACAAATGCTAAAGGATATTCTTTAAACAGGAAACACAAAAAGGGCATATAAACCCGAACCCAAAAACAATAAAGTAAATGGCAACGGGATCATACTTATCAATAATTACCTTAAACGTAAATGCGTTGAATGCCCCAACCAAAAGGCAAAGACTGGCTGAATGGATACAAAAACAAGACCCCTATATATGCTGCCTACAAGAGACCCACCTCAAAACAAGGGACACATACAGACTGAAAGTGAAGGGCTGGAAAAAGATATTCCACGCAAATAGAGACCAAAAGAAAGCAGGAGTAGCAATACTCATATCTGATAAAATAGACTTTAAAACAAAGGCTGTGAAAAGAGACAAGGCCAGTACATAATGATCAAAGGATCAATCCAAGAAGAAGATATAACAATTATAAATATATATGCACCCAACATAGGAGCACCACAATATGTAAGACAAATGCTAACAAGTATGAAAGGGGAAATTAACAATAACATAATAATAGTGGGAGACTTTAATACCCCATTCTCATCTATGGACAGATCAACTAAACAGAAAATTAACAAAGAAACGCAAACTTTAAATGATACAATAGACCAATTAGACCTAATTGATATCTATAGGACATTTCACCCCAAAACAATGAATTTCACCTTTTTCTCAAGTCCAAAAGAAAGCAGGAGTAGCAGTACTCATATCCGATAAAATAGACTTTAAAACAAAGGCTGTGAAAAGAGACAAAGATAGCCATAACAATGATCAAAGGATCAATCCAAGAAGAAGATATAACAATTATAAATATATATGCACCCAATATAGGAGCACTGCAATACGTAAGACAAATGCTAACAAGTATGAAAGGGGAAATTAACAATAACACAGTTGTCGGGGTCCAGCCCCAGTGGATCCAGGGTGATTCGAAGGGTGGACAGCATTGGCGAGGAAAGATTTATTTATTTATTAATATAGAAATATAAGATTAGATTAGGAAGAAATAGTGTAGTAGGAAAATTAAGTGGAGAAAAGAGGCTGAATAACTTGGTTTACGTGGAAAGACAATAAAGTTCCAGACAAGGAACTTGCACCATGTACGTTGGGCCACCGGCGTCCGTTTCAATATCGGAGAGTGCCCCGCTTTGGGCTCTCTCTCTTACGGATCTTAGAAGCCAGGACAAGTAAGTAGACTTGGTGAGCCTGCACACCCCAGATGGGAATTCAGCCTGAAATTAGAGTAAAGAGGAGACATAGGGGAAACCTGTCCAGCGACTGGTCCCAGCCCCTATTGTCTAGAATCTCCTCGCTTTGGGCTCTCTCTCTTACGGATCTTAGAAGCCAGGACAAGTAAGTAGACTTGGTGAGCCTGCACACCCCAGATGGGAATTCAGCCTGAAATTAGAGTAAAGAGGAGACATAGGGGAAACCTGTCCAGCGACTGGTCCCAGCCCCTATTGTCTAGAATCTCCTTTTATACCTTTTTGATTGTGCATAGAGATCAATGGGTAGTACAAAATTATGCAGCATCAGCAGCCCTGACTCTTATCAAAACCAGGCTTTTCTCCCTGAATACCTAACTGTATACACAAGTCTTAGGTAATTTACATAATCTTTTAGCCAGAGGGCCAATTAACATTTTTCAGCCTTTTTCCAATAAGGGTTTGTCAACCAGAAGACTTATTTGTGTTGATCTTTCCAAAGTCTGGTGCCACTCTCAGAAAGCACTAAATGAAGTTCCATTCTTACATAGCAAGGTCACAATAGGAGTGCAGTGATATATAACAAAGAAAAGTAATTAACTCAAAAGTCTAGTGTTGCTAACATCAAAACTACTATATATCTTTTTTCATATCCTATTTACATTGATTAACATCCTCCCAGGTGCCTACAAGATAAAGAATATGGAAGCCTGGCAGCAATCATTGAGTCAACAGTGAAAACCCTCTGCCAATTTAATTTTTAACTCTTTAGAAAAGCCTATGTCTCTTTAAGATGATTTTAAGCTTTGTGCCTCTCACA
>SJYT01007029.1:34199-58904 GCA_006410635.1 Cephalophus harveyi | reverse complement strand
ACAGCAAAAGAGACACAGATGTATAGAACAGACTTTTGGACTCTGTGGGAGAGGGAGAGGGTGGGATGATTTGGGAGAATGGCATTGAAACATGTATACTATCATGTAAGAAACAAAGCGTCAGCCTATGTTCGATATAGGATACAGGATGCTTGGAGCTGGTGCACGGGGATGATCCAGGGGGATGATCCAGAGAGATGATATTGGGGGGGAGGTGGGAGGGGGATTCAGGATTGGAAGCTCGTATACACCCGTGGCGGATTCATGTCAATATATGGCAAAACTAATACGGTATTGTAAAGTAAAATAAAGTAAAAAAAATAAAAATAATAAAATAACCTATAAAAAAAAAACCACAATGGGTGCACGGTACTTTTAAAATTCCTTTTCGTATTCCTGGATACCCAACATTGCTCTGAAATGAATCAAGTGTGGTCTACATTGTATGGATACTCATAGCAATATGACCTGCTTCTTCAAATTTGTCACCAGTCTTCTCAAAATGCCTGGTTTAATTTTATCTGGTGCCAAAAATAAAAACTATTTTGAGCTCCAAAAAAAAAAAAAAGAATTTAAAATTTTATATCTCCGACCAACCTCTCTTCCAAATTCATGCATTAACCCCTGTACAATAGGCATCTCAACCTCCAAGTGCCCAAAGCTGAATTCCTTATCTTTTTTCTTCCCAGTGGTCCCAGCCACAGTTTGCTGACCTCAGTGTATGACTTCAGTAGTTCAGTAAATAAGACCAAAATCCTACTAGTCACTCTTGATTCTCACTTTTAATGTTTTATTGAAGTAACATTGGTTCATAACATCCTAACAGTTTCATATGTGCAGCATCATACTTCTGCATCTATATGGTCTGCAGCGCCAAAAATTGTGCTTTTGTCCGTCCTGGTACAGTTGATCTGCTCACCCATTGTGCCTCCCCCCCATAACTACTATTCTGTTTGCTATGCATTTATTTTCATTAGGCTTGTTTATTTATTTTGTTGATGTTTTTCGCTTTTTATGTTCCACCTATGAGTGAAGTTATATGATATTTGTCTTTCTCAACCTGACTTATTTTCACTTAGTACGATGCCCTCAAGCCCTGTCTATGTTGTTGATATTGGCCGGATTTCATCGCTTTTATAGCAGAGTAGTGTTTCATGTATATATATGTCTATATCTCACCTCTTCTTTATCCAGTCATCCAGTGATGGGCCCTTTTTGGTTCCATCGCTTGCTGTTGTCCGTAATGCTTTGGCAAACATAGGGGTGCATTTATCTTATGTGTCAGTGTTTTGTCTTCTTTGTGGACACACCCTAAAGGGGGATAGCTGGATCATATGTTACTTCTGTCCTCAACTTGTTCCATAGTGGCTATACCAATTTACATTCCCAGCAAGAGTGTGTGAGGGTTCCCTTTTCTATACATCCTTGCCAACACTTGTCATTTTTTACCTTTTTGTGAATAGCCATCCTGACAGGCATGAGTTGATATCTAATTGTGATTCTGATTTGCATTTCCCTAATAATTTGTGGTGTTAAACAATCTTTCCATGTGCCCATTGGCCGTCTGGATGTCTTCTTCCAGACAATGAGAAATTGTCTATTCGGCTTCTGTCCGCTTCTTAACCAGGTGGTTTGTTGTCTTGCTGTTGACTTGTATGAGTTCTTTATATACTTTGGGTATTAGCCTTTATCAGATGTATCATTTGCAGATATCCTTCCCTGTTTGGTAGCTTATTTTTTCATGTCCTTGATGGTTTTGTTTACCGTGAAGGAGATGTTTAGTTTAATGTTTCTTTTTGCTTTTGTTTGCCTCCGATCAGGTGACATAGCTAGAAAGATACCGCTAAGACTGATGGCAGTGAGCATGCTGCCTGTGTTTTCTCCCTGGAGTCTTATGGTTTCAGGTCTCAGATTCAAGCTTTTCATCAGTTTTGAGTTGATTTCTGTATATGATGTGAGAGAGTAGTTTCTTTTTTTTATGCCCGACTTTCACAGCATTTATTGAAGAGGCTGTCCTCTCTCCATGGTATGTTCTTTTTTCTTTTGTCATAAATCAATGATCCATTTATGTGTGGATTTTTTCTGGGCTCTCAACTCTGTTCCATTGGTGATGTGTCACTCTTTATTTATTTATTTATTTTGTCCAGTTCCGTGCAGTTCCCAATTGGGAAAGGTGTATGTCAAGGTTGTATGTTGTCATCCTGCTTATCTAACTTATATGCAGAGTACATCACAAGAAATGCCTGATTGGATTAAGCACAAGCTGGAATCAAGATTGCCGGCAGAAATATCAACAACCTTAGATATGCAGATGACACCACCCTTATGGCAGAAAGCGAAGAAAAACTAAAGAGCCTCTTGATGAAAGTGAAAGAGGAGAATGAAATCAGGGGAGGAAAAGAGAGAGAGATAGCAAAGTGTGAAAGGTATAAATATTTTGAGAAAGAGGGCAAGGCGAAGGGGAAGGAAGGAGCAGGGGAGAGAGAAAAAAGGACTGTGGTTGTTCCTGAGGAAGTTGTTGTCTGCAGTAAATGCCCGCCTGCAGGAGCTATCGTCTTTTCTTTGCAGGAAGAACCCAGAGTTTCTGGTGGATTTCTGCACGAGTATTGGGGAAGGCGGCAACATTCCATTCCGTTTCTGGTACTACAATAACACGGTAGTTATGAACACTTTCAAGGACGGGGAATGGCAGAAGGAAGAGAAAATGCATTCTGAGGATTTCGCGCCAGGCCAGCCATTTGAGCTGCGGTTCTTGGTGCTGAAGAATGAATACCAGGTGTGTGGGCCCTCCACGTGTGGGGTGCTGTGGCTGTGTCGGGCCTGCTGTGGAGAAACACACGGAGAGTCCAACTCTGATGTGATCGGAACAGACCAGTTTTTTTTTTTTTTATTTTGTACTTTTAACACATGTGCTTTTTGAAGTTGAAGTGTCATTGATTTCCCTGACTGTGTGAGTCTCAGGTGCACAGCAGAGTGATTGAGCACCTTGTCCCCGTATAGCATAGGCACCTATACTCAGGATCTTGTGTGCTGTGCAAGTAGAGATTCTGCGGTGAACTCCACACAGCTCTTCCTGTATCAGACAGTCAGCAGTGTGGAGGGAGACGTGCAGGCCCCCTGCCCTCAGGGTAAAGCCGGGGTGGCAGCTCTGGAGGCGAGGAAGTGGACATGGAGATGATTCCTACAGCAGTGTCTTGGCAGGATGTCCAGGAGGAGAATTTCTGCTTTGCTTTTAGAGTAAAGAAATTTTACAGAAGGCAATGAAAATAGGAAAGGGAAAGAGGAGGCCTAATTGTTCTGAGCTCACAAGAAATGTATCTCCTTCCTTAGGTGTTTGTGAATTACAAGCCCATCTGCCAGTTTGCCCACCGCCTGCCCCTACAGTCTGTGAAAATGCTGGATGTGAGGGGAGATATTGTGCTGACTTTAGTGGATATGTTATAAGGGGCAGAAGATCTTCCAGTGAAGATATCCATCCCGTTACACTCTACTATAATGTGCAGGATCATGGCCACTCCCAGAAGATGCCAGGATGTCCCCCTGCCCTCACACTTATGCCAGTGATAATAAAAGATTCCTGATATGAACTAGGACTCGGCTTTTGCTTGTAGGGAAGACATCCAGGGCAGATGTGGCACAAAGAGAAAGTCGCCCCAGGTGTGGAATGGGGAGTGTGGTTTGGGAAGGGCCCAGTTGGCCAAAATGTCAAGGGCTCTCCCTGAAGCAGAGACGGAGTGAGTGTCTCAGGATGTCGTGAAGAAGGTGGTCAGGTTTGGGGCTGTTTAAGGATGGGATATGACTTTATATGTGCGCCTCTTTTGACTTGTTTTTTCATTCCTCCAATATTTAATGGTCCCTGTATTTGTCAGGGTTCTCCAGAGAAACTGGTGTGTGTGTGTGTGTGTGTGTGTGTGTGTGTGTACACATGTACACACACAGAGGAATTTGATTATGGAGACTGACAAGTCCCAAGATCTTCAATGATCTTCTAGTCTGAGTATGGAAGCCCGAGACCCAGGGAGAGCCAGTGTTTTGGTTCCATTCTGAAGGCAGGAAAAATCCTCCCTTCTCTGGGCTGGTGAGCTTTTTTGTTCTGTTTAGGTTTTCAAATGATGGAGGAAAGCCCATCCACACGAGGGAGGGCAGTCTGCTTTACTCAGTCTGTGGATTCAGATGTTAATCTCATCCCGGGATCACTGTCACAGATATACTGAAAATCATGTATAACCCAACACCTGACCACCCAAGAGCCCAGTCAAGATGACACAGAAGATCAACCGTTACAGCCCCTTTCTGTAACATGCCTTTATACGTGCCAGATACTCCGTATGAACCCTACGTGATGCTGGGAGGACTAGAGAATGGTGCTGTTGGCAAAAGGAACTTGAAACTGATAAGTCAAGGATCAAGTCAGCCTGGTGGGGTGTCTGGAACTCAGGAGCTGAATGTCAGATGTTCGGGCAGATGCAACATAAACCATGGTGCGTGGCTTTCCTGGTTTCTGTCTCCCCTCGCTTAGGAACATCTGGCAGCTTTCAGGGGTTATGAAGTGTGACGTAGGAGGCTGCACCCAGGTCTTTCCAGACCCCTCCAGCCTGGAGGTCTGCTAGAGACATAGGACCTAATGAATCCCTCAGTTTCTGAGTGCCTACTGTTTCCTAGACACTCCATGTATAAAAGGAGGCTGCTTGCTTTTGTCCTCTTCAGGCCCTCTGAGCCTTCTTCCCTATTTCTATACCTTGACAATGAACAGCCTGTAGAGGAAAGTGAGAAACCAATTCTTTTAGAGTAGCGTAAAAGAAGAATACATTGCTTAAGACAAAATCTAACCAAGGAGGTGCAAGACTTCTACATTGAAAATGACAAAACACCATTGATAGAAATTACAGATGAGCAACCTCAATAAATGAAGAGACATTCCATGTTTATGGGTGGAAGACAATATTGTTAATACTGTTAATTCTAAATATGTTATCCAGTGTGATTTGAGAGATTCAGTGCACCCCCTGTCAGAATGCCAGGGGCCTCTGTGTGCAGAATGGAAAACAGATCCCAAAATTCACATGGAACTGAAAGGGACACCAAACAGCCAAGACAATCTGGACAAAGAACAGGTTTGGAGGATTCCCACATCTCGGTTTCAAAACTTAATACAAAGGTTTGCTACGAGCTCTAAGGAAGAAAGTACAGCCTACAGGAACAGATGCGTAATAGAAGCAGAGTGATGGGAATTCTAAGAGAGTCAGAAAGAACCCCTACAGCTTAAAAAGTTTACATAAGTGAGGAATGCATTTGATGAGCCCATTATCTAGATTAGCTATAGCTGGGAAAGAATCTCGGAGGTTGAGGATACGTCTATAGAAACTTGCAAAACTGCAAAAAAGAAAAAAGACTGGAAAGATATTGAATATCAAAAAACTCTGGGACAGGTACAGAAAGCGTAGCATGTGCTTAATGGGAGAACAAGATGCAGAAAAGAGGAACAGAAGAGATATTTGAAGTAATAATATCTGAGAATTTCCCACATTTATGCCAAACACCAGAACCACAGACAAAGAGAAGCCAGAGGGAAAAAGCACCTGCCCACATAGGAGCAAAAATAAGAATTATATCAAACGTCTCCTTAGAAACCATGCAAACAAGAGGAGAGTGGAGTGAAAGTTGAGAGAAATTTGGTGCAACCATCATGGGAAACAGTATGGTGATGTCTCTAAAAATTGAAAATGTGATTGTCACATGATCCAGCAGTTTTACTTCTGGATACTCCTCAAAGGAAATGAAAACCCCCCAAGTCAAAAAGATATACAGTAGTGGCCCCTTGGAAAAGGGGTTATGTTCCAAGACCCACAGTGGATGCCTGAAACCCTGGATAGAACCAACTCCTACATATGTGCGTATAGTTAACCCTTGAGCAAGGGAAAGCCACTGGGGGACTTGGTTGCAGAGATCAAGTCACCTGAAGCTGGAAGGAATAAATTCCCCCTCAGTCCAGAGTTTACAGTAGATATCAGTCAATAACTTGTAGATTCTCCCAATTACTTTCTTGTCCCTCCACCTTTGGACAAGCACTGACTGGATTCTCAGCAGTGCTGTCCACGTTCTGGAAATGACATGCATTCCCCTTGATAATTTCGATGCATATGCATCCCACACATAGGGCTTCCCTTTCCCATTATTTCCTTCTCTCTTTAAATAAATGTTTTTCACTGGAGTAAATTTCTTTTAATCAATGACTTTTTGTTTTTTCAGGATTGATCTATTTATTTATAGCTGCACTGGGTCTTTGCTGCTGCGTGCGGGCTTTTTCCCATTGTGGGGAGCAGGGGCTGCTCTCTAGTTTGGAGCGAGAGCTTCTCGTTGCAGTGGTTTCTTTTGTTGAGGCTCCCGAGCCCTGGGGCACAGGCTCAATCGATTTGGGGCACAGGCTTAGTTGTCCTGTGGCATGTGGGAACTTCCCAGACCAGGGTTCAAACCTGTGTCCCCTGCATTGGCAGGCAGATTCTTTCCCAGGGAAGCCCTGGAGTGAGTTTTTTTCTTTTTTATATTTTTACATCCTCAGTTCTTGAGTTTCAGATGTTAGAAAATAATACAAGAATGGTATTTCAGAAAGCGTCCTCCCTTTCTGAGAGTTTGTCCCCGGCATGTGCCAGTGATTAAGCTAAAGGTTTCACATATACCAGCTCCTCTGTTCCTGAGAACATCCTAGGAAGGAGGACTTTCTGATAATCCTCCTTGTACCAAGGAAACTGAGACCGGGGGAGTTTAATGAATCTTAAGATCTCACTGTTAGGAAGGAACCAAATCAGTACTGAATGCAGGCAGCTGACTTCTGAATCTGTGCTCTTAATCTGATGTGAGGGGCCAAGTCAGTGGAAAAGACCCTCATGCTGGGAAAGACTGAAGGCAAAAGGAGAGGGCAGCAGAGGGTGAGATGGTTAGATAGCATCAGTGACTCAATGGACATGAATCTGAAATCTCCAGGAAACAGTGAAGAACGGGGGAGCCTAGCGTGCTGCAGTCATGGGGTCACAAAGAGTCGGACATAACTTAGTGACTGAACAACAGCAAGAGGCTGCCCTTTAGTGTCTAACCTGCTGCCCCCCTGGGAACTGCTGTAGGGCAGGAGCCCACCCCTGGCCTTGCCCCTCATTCACTCTCATCTCCCCTGGCAGGGCCCTTACACACAGGGTGTGTCCTTGACTGTTGGATCTTCAGTGACAATCAAAGGGGAAGCCTGCCATCTCTTTCAGGAGGGTATGTTATAGCCCATGGGTAGGGAGGTGGAGGAGGAGCATTTCAGAGGATTCCACCGCACAGTTTCAGCTCCCATCTTGATGGCTGTTTATCTTCACAGCCTGGCCACAGGGCACTCAAAAATGAAAGGGGGTATCTGAGTTCTCATCAGAACCAGTGTGAGAATCCACCTGCACTTCTGGATTCCTGCTGATGGGCAAAGCACACAGCGTGTTGAACAGGTCTCTTCCTTGTGTGGGAACCCACACTGGACACACACACACCTCCTCTCCCAGCTCCTCCCTCGTGGAAGGCAGGCCTTCCTGGGGGTGCTGTCATCCTTCTTCCCGGGGACCTGCTTCCTCAGCTCACCCTGCCCAGGGAGGCGGGATCCCCTGGTCCTTCGCCCGAGGTTCAAGCTGAGCAGTAGTCACTGGACTGGGCCTGCATCTTCTGGATGTCCTCCGTCCCTTGGTAACGAGCCAAAACCCTGACCCTTCTCCCGGACCCCGAGACATGCCAGCAGTCCTGCGCCTGCACTGTGTGCCCCTGACGCTGGTTACACGCTTGAACGTCACTCACGCGTGAAGTGGCCGTCCCCACACACGCTCTAGTATTCTCACTCCTCCTCCACCTCCACACCATTGGGCTATATATAACATACCCACCTGAAAGAGACAGCAGGTTTCCCTTTGGTTGTCAATGAAGATCTGAGAGTCAAAGACACATCCCGTGTGTACAGGGCCTGCCAGGGGAGACGAGAGTGGAAGAGGGGCAAGGCCAGGGGTGGGCTCCTGCGCTATAGCAGCTCCCAGGGGGGCAGCAGGTTAGACACCAAGGGTGAACTCTCGTCCCCCATCTGCCTACTTCACCGAGTTAGGTCCCTGCCCCTTTGAAGAGTTGTGAGGGTCATAGTTAAGAGCCAAGGGTTCAAGGACTTGACCTTAAATCTCTTCCCTCCCCATGCAGAGGGCGCAGGTTTGATCCCTGGTCAGGGAACTAAGATCCTGCATGCCATGTGCTGTGGCTGAACGAGAGACAGGGAGAAAGAGAGACGGACAGGAGCATGGATTCAAGAGCTAGCTCCCTGGATTCAAGTCCTAATTCTGTCCCTTACTAGCAGTGAGATCTTAGATCCATTACTTGAATTCTCCCTGCCTCGGTTTCCTCAGTACAAGGAGGCGTATCAGGAATTCCTACTTCCTAGGTCGTTCCAGGAATAGATGAGCTAGTATACGTAAAGTCTTTAGCCTAACCCCGGCACATGCAGGGGTGACCTGTCAGAAGAGGGAAGACTCTTTCTGGAATAGCACCTTTGAATACCATCTGATGTCTGAAACTCTGAAGACAAGACTTGAGGATATAAAAATACAAAAAATTCACTCCAGTGAAGAGTGTTGTTTAAAATGAAAGGGCAATAATGGAAGGGGAGGCCCCACGTGTGGGATGCATGTACATCAGAATCATCAAGGGGAATGCATGTCCTTTCAAGAACTTGTACAGCGTTGTTGAGAACCCAGTCAGTCCGTGCTTGTCCACAGGATGTGCGGCAGGAGAGTAACTGGGAGAATCTACAAGTTACTGACTGATTTCTACTGTAAACCCTGAACTGGGGCCGAGTTATTTCCTTGCAGCTTTAGGTGGTTCGATTCTCTGAGACCATGCCCCCCCGCAGCCCTCCCCCTGGGCCCAGGGTCTGCTCACCTCCTCCTGTGAGGCAGAGGGAAGGACTGGCTTGGGGAGGAGACCTGAGGTGGAGTGAGCGGCCCTGCGTGTGGACCCAGACTGGAGACACAGCGTCCTCTGGCCTGAGGTCGCCTTCTTGCACTCTTGAGAAGAGGCATCTAAGGAGCCCCTCGCTCTGCTCTCATTAATGCTCAGAGATGAGTTCCGGGCAACTCACAGTTGGCAGGGCCACCACTTCAGGATCCCCTCTGACACACATGGAAAGACCCACGGGCACTTAAACAGTCACTGCTGTGTCGGGACGAACCCACACGTGCGCACAAAACCGCACACGTACTCACAGACCAACACCCAGTCACAGATTTCTTAAATACACACTCACACACATAGTCACACAGACATGCAGCTCCCCGTGCCACACATACTTCCCCACATTCTCACTCACTGTACGCGCACAGCTGTGCTCCCCTCTTACACACAGACTCATGAAGACAGATCCATAATCTCAGCCCCTTGCACTCATGCACACACTCCCTCATCCCAGTCAGTGCTCCACCACCACCCCTCCCTCGCCCCCGCAAAGTGACAGTGTCTCGGGAGAGTTCACTCTCAGTCAGATACCATCAAACGCTATTGCACTGGTCCCGGCTCCACGCGATTCCCACAAGGATTCCACATAATAGATCCTCAGGGAGTCTCTCTTCCACACAGTCACAACTCTCAATACAACATTCCAAGTAGAAATGTACATATTTTCATCTCACCCAATTTCCTACCTCTTCCTCCTCCCTTTGTCTGACCTGGGATCACTGAAGGCTGTGTCTTTTCAGCTCACCCATTGCTCTGACATTGTTATGTCTTCCTCAGGGCAGCTCTTCCAAACTGTGTCTAGTTTTGCGTGTGAATCTCTTGGAGTTGCAGAATACAGGTGAACCCTGGCAGCCCCGTCCTCTGGCGTTGTTCCTGTTTGTAAGCCTCAGAGTTACCCAGCAGGGTGGAGGGGGATGTCAGAAGCAGATTCAGTCACAAGGATGTCCTTGAGCAGGGCATGTCTGTGGCATGGCTGGGATTGCGGTGAGGGTAATGCCAGGGAGGAGGGAGTAGCCGGGGAAACACAGGAGTAAAGGTGATGGAGCGAGGGGGTGGCTGGGTCTAAAGTCTAGCCTTTGTGCCGCTTACCAGGTCTCTACCCCACAGACAGAATCTACTCAAAAGGTGCGCATTGTTATAATTTTCACAATGGCAAAGAATGGATGATCCTGGCTCAAAAGACATGAACTTCCTGAAGGCTCCCAAGCAAGATAGCATTTGGGGTGAGAGCCGTAGGATGCATGACTTCTTTCTCATTGGTTGGTTGGTGGTGGAGTAATGGTGATGTTTCGGGAATCTTTTTTTTTTTTTTCAGTGTATTTTTGGCTGTGCTGGGTCTTCCTTGCTACCTGAGTTTTCCCTCTAAGTTTCGGAGAGCAGGGGCTACTTTCTAGTTTCAGCACACTGGCTTCTCATTGTGGTGGCTTCTCTCGTTGCAGAGCACATGCCCTAGGGAGCACGGGCCTCAGTAGTTGTGGCTCCAAGGCTCTAGAGTGTGGGCTGAGTAGTTGTGGCACACCAGCTTAGTTGCTCCATGGCAGGTGGGATCTTCCTGGAGGCAGGATCAAACCCACATCTCCTGCATTGGCAGGCGGATTCTTTACTGTTGAGCCACTGGGGAAGTCCTGTTTCAGAAATTTAATCATCAACCTTCTGGTTCCAACAACTTGCTTGTGGCCTGTGTATAGTCATCATCCCCCACTTGAGTCAAGGTGTTAATTTCTATAGAACAACTCAAAGACAGGCGTCAGATTGTTTTATGTATCATGATGAGGAACTAGGATTCTGTTTATCGCTGAACCATTGTTTAAGCCATCATTACTTTTCTTGCCCCTCCTATTTTTTCCTGCATTCCCTCACTTCCCTAATTAGTAACTGTGTGAGTCTGCTCTTTGGAACTCAGGGAAGGCCTAGGAAAGACACTAAAGCCCTTTTCAACAAACAAGAAACAGGGGTTACAGAGGCTTGTGTGTGTATCTTGGAGGGGTCTACAGAGGCCTGCTTGGTTTCAGCACTCCCCCCTTTTCTTTGACACTCCTCCATCCTGAAGTGGGACAAGAGAAGGAATAAAGTTTTGAATAGAGAGGTCTGTTAGAAACTTGGCAGGGAACTTGGTTTTAGGAGGGCTTGGTTTCCCTGAGAATAAGTCCTCACTTCTGCAGATTCTATGAAAGTCCTGGCTGATCCTCAGCTGACCCCAAATCCTTCCCAGGTGGCGCAGTGGTAAAGAGACCACCTGCCAATGCAGGAGACTTGAGTTTGATCCCTGGGTTGGAAAGATCCCCTGGAGAAGGAAATGCAACCCATTCCAGTATACTTGCCTGGAGAATTCCATGGACAGAGGAGCCTGGGTTTGACATAAAATTGTAGGACTCTGGCTCAGAAAAGTTGAAGTAGTTATCCTTGTTCCTACTGCATCCACTAAGCAAGTTTGACTAAGAATCCTAGAGATTATATGTAAGACAAATAAAGAAGACTCTGGAAGATGGAGAGAAAAAGACGGTGCAGCTGGGGACCCTGAGCCCCCAAAGCATCATGATGTTCCTCTATGACGCCTCAGTTTTCTGCTTGTCTCCTCTCCCAGACTGGATGCTACATTAGCCAGAAGTCTTTAAACCATTAACCATTGAATGCCCAAGTGGATGAAGAGAGAGGATTATACTCCTGAAAGAATGCTTCCTGTTTGTGTCCCCTGCTGGATGCTCATCGCCCCTCCAGGTCACCTCCCAGTACACACACGTGCACGTGCACAGGAATCTGTGTGGATGTCAGGATGATTCATGTACACTAACAGTTTGTTGTTCAGTCGCTCAGTCGTGTCCGACTCTTTGCGACCCCGTGGACCACAACATCCAGGCTTCCCTGTCCTTCACCATCTCTCAGAGCTTGCTCAAACTCATGTCCATTGGGTTGGTGATGCCATCCAACCATCTCATGCTCTGTACCTGCCTTCTCCTCCTGCCTTCAGTCTTTCCTGGCATCAGGGCCTTTCCTAATGAGTTGGCTGTCCCCATCAGGTGATCAAAGTATCGGAGCTTCAGCTTCAGCATCAGTCTTTCCAATGAATATTCAGGATTGATTTCCTTTAGGAATTGACTGGTTTGATCTCCTTGCTGTCCATGGGGCTGTCAAAAATCTTCTCCAACACCACAGTTTGAACGCATCAATTCTTTGGCGCTAGGCCTTCTTTATGGTCCAACTGTCACATCCATACATGACTACCTGCAACAGTAAATACAAGATAAAGTTTGCTATCAGTAGAGTAAATAGTAAAGGGATTCCCCAAGGAGACAGCTCAGTTGGTGGGGAGTGAAGTCAGAGCAAAGTGGGGCAGGAGGCTTCGGCTTTATTGGTGAGGAGGTAGGTCCAGACTCTGAGTTTATGAAGGGCCAGAAGTGCGTCTATTTGAAATTCCCCTGGTGTACACTTGGGCTTTGTTAATATGGTCCCAGAGGTAGTAGGGATTAAGTAGGGAAAGGACAGGGAGCCTGTCCAGGACCCGACATTTGAGATGTGTGTAAATGTAGGCACTTCCCTGGTGGTCCAGTGGTCAGGACTGTGCTTCCACTGCAGGGGGCACAGGTTCGACCCCTGGCTGGGGAACCAAGATCCCACATACCTCTTGGTGCAGCAGCAGCAGCAAAAAAAAAAGATGTTTATAAATGTAGACAGCGTACACATTGTTGCACTTTGCCCGCATGCCAGCACACTCAGGCCTTCCCGCTGCTTACAAGCACTCCACCGTCTGTCTTTGTCGCTGTCATAGCAGCTCAGGCCAGACCTTAGTTATTTCTGCTCATCTTTCCATCACACCTTGTTGCAGTCCTTTAATGGACTGGAACCTGGTGGTCTAGTGTCGACGATAAGAAAGTGAAAGAAAGAGGCTAATATTCCCTGGTTTATGCAGAGAACCAAAACCCCTAGAACAGGGCTTGCACTGCTCGCAAATGCACAGGGCACCCTCTCGAGGAGGTCTTGAAGCCCGGGCAGGGGAGTGAGCTTGGCAGGTTTCCACGCTCCAGAGAATTAGCTGGAGGGAGAGAGAGAGACAGACAGACAGAGAAAGAAAGACACAGGGACCCAAGCCTCTGGTGGAGGAAAGGGTGCTTTAATGATCTTTCCGTGAGTATATATAGGCTGTTGTACAAGGAATTTCTTTCTACAATGATAAAGATGAGAAAGTGTTACCAAAGGAACAAGGGATTAACAATGGCCATAAGGTCGAAAAACACTCCATATCTCAAGAGAGAGGGTTCTGATTAAGCAGTTTTGTCATAAGGAGAATGTTTACTGAAGGAGATTCATGCATGTCTCCTCCTATGACCTCAGTCCTGGGAGCGGCATGCCATTCCCTGGTTTCTGTTGCCAGAAACTGATAAGGAACAGAGGATTTATGAGAAACAGCATGTAGGAATCCTCCTGGTAAACATTCCCTGTCAGTATGTGGTCTGTCCACAAGTCCTATTGGCTCTGCTTTAAAAGTCTTCAAGGATGGAGCATCCCTCATCACCTGACAGCTCAGTGAAGCCAGGGGTTGTATCTGGTACCTTACTATTGCGTTCCTGTCTCCCTGAAATTGCCTTGCTCCTAGTAGATGCTTCATAGTTATTTTATAATCCTTCGTTTAAATGAATGCCTTCTCTTCCCTCTGTAATGAAAGTGTAATAAAAACACGTCCCTCTAGTGTTTCTCAGAAATCCACAGTAATTTCTATTGGGTAATAAATCTCAGCTGTTTCTTCAGAATCTCTTTATGATTAGATAACCTAAAGAAAAGTAAATAGAGTGGTATTTCATGTTTACCATTTAGTCAGAATAAGGAAGATAAATTTCTGGGGAATGCATGCTGAGATATCTTATCCTGGGATTTAATACCAAAAGTATTTAGTAGCCGTGTCAACTTTGTTGTAATGCCAAGACAGTAAGAAATGTTAAACAATATAAAAAGTAATGTGTGTAATGCACAGGGATGAGGAAATTGCAAATCATATCAACACTGCTGTCAATTGCTTCATTTTCTAGAACAAGAGGTGACTGCTTTCCTGTGTTTGTTGGGCATCTTCATTTAAGGTTGGCGGTAACGGTATTTAACAGAGGCTTCCAGGGACTTCCCTGTGGTCCCCTGGTTAGGACTCTGCGCTTCCACTGCAGGGGGTACAGATTCGATTCCTTGTCAGGGAACTAAGATCCCACATAGCACAGAGCAACTGAGCCAGTGGCCACAACTACCGGAGCTCCCCCACCACAGTGAAAGTCTGTGCACTGCAAGGAAAGATCCCGTGTGACACAGTATTTTTTAAAAAACACGAGGCTTTATTAGAATTTAAGCAGTTTTTGTGTGTCTTCAGCGTGTGTGTGTGTGTGAGAGATAGCATCTCATTTTGTCACGTGTGTAGCCACCGTGTAACCACCACCACTGTTCCATGCCCACACTGTTCCCTTGTGCTACCCCTTTATAGTCAGGTTCTCAGCCTAATCCGAAGCCCTGATGAGCACTGAGCTTCCTCACTAGAATTTTGTGCTGTCAAGAGTTGAGTCCTACAGGAAGTAACCTGTTGAGATCGACATCTTTCATTCCTCACAGTACCCTTGAGATTCATTCCGTTTTTTGTTTTTTATTTCCTCAAGTAACAAGTAATCAATACAAAGTCTCCATAACTCTAGGCAGGGTCAGACTTTCTGTTCTATTTATTTTATTTCCTTTTCTTGCCTTATTTTTAGTGACTAAAACCTCCAGTAGTAGGTCAGGTAGTAGTGATAATGAGTCTTGGCTCGTTTTGGATCTTAGACTGAAAGCATTCTTCATTATTGAGTGTGATGTTGACTGTAGATTTATTGTAGCATTCTCTCAGGTTGAGAAATTTCCCTTCTATATCTCGTTTGCTGATGATATTTGGCAGAAACCAACACAATTGTGTAAAGCAGTTACCCTTCAATTAAAAAATGAATAAATTTAAAATTAAAAAAGATTTTTTAAAAGATAAACTTTTATTGGAAAGAATTATGAGTTCTCGAGAAGCTGCAAATGTTGTGGAGTGAGGTCCCATGTACCCATTGCCTGTGCTGTGCTACGTCACTTCAGTCAAGTCTGACTCTTTGCAACCCTATGGACTGTGACCCCCAGGTTCCTGTGTCCATGGAATTCTCCAGGCAAGGATCCTGGGGTGGATTGCCATGCCCGCCTCCAGGAGATCTTCCTGGCCCAGGGATCGAACCCATGACTTTTATGTCTCCTGCCTTGGCAGGTGGGTTCTTTACTGCTGCTGCCACCTATTGCCTAGCTTTTCCCAATTGGATACATCTTACATAATTATAGTCCAGTGTCAAAACCAGGGGTGATGCACTGGTACAATGTATGCATATAGTTCTGTGTCATTTTATGAGAAATGTAGGTATGTGTAACCAGTCCCACAATCAAGATAAACATTACTGCAGGGTCAAGATGGACCGCATGCTGTTCCTGTGTAGCAGCATCTGGTGCTTCTCCGTGACCGCCGTCTGTCAGCTCCACCCGTGTCCTTTCTGTCTCTAACTTTAAACTTTTGAGGATGGTGAACAAATGTGCTTACACATTATGTGACCTTTTCAGGTCTGCTTTTCCACTCAGGACAATGCTCATGTGATCTCTTGATTTTTCCTTAACCTCACTGTCCTTCACTTCTGCCTCTTTTTCTTTTGGGTCCTTGATCTGCACAACTCAGTGCCGATTCATTCCCATTGTAAGCTGCACTCACTCCCTTGGTGATCTCAGCCTTTCACAGTTTTAATTGCTATCTATATGTTAGAATTTTAAATTTTATATATCCGACTGACCTCTCTTCCAAATTCATGCATTAACCCCTGTACAGTAGGCATCTGAACCTCCAAGTGCCCAAAGCTGAATTCCTTATCTTTTTCCTTCCCAGTGGTCCCAGCCACAGTTTGCTGACTTCAGTGTATGACTTCAGTAGTTCAGTAAATGAGACCAAAATCCTACTGGTCACTCTTTGATTCTCACTTTTAATGTTTTATTGAAGTAACATTGGTTCATAATATCCTAACAGTTTCATGTGTGCAGCATCATACTTCTGCATCTGTATCATCTGCACCGCCAAAAATTCTGTTTTTGTCCATCATGGTACAGTTGATCTGCTCACCCATTGTGCCTCCCCCCATAACTACTATTCTGTTTCCCATGCATTTATTTTCATTAGGCTTGTTTATTTATTTTGTTGATTTTTTTGCTTTTTATGTTCCACCTATGAGTGAAGTTATATGATATTTGTCTTTCTCAACCTGACTTATTTCCACTAAGTATGATGCCCTCAAGCCCTGTCCATGTTGTTGGAATTGGCATGTTTTCATCTTTTTTATAGCAGAGTAGTGTTTCATGTATATATTTGTCTATATCTCACCTCCTCTTTATCCAGTCATCCAGTGATGGGCCCTTTTTGTTTCCATAGCTTGCTGTTGTCCGTAATGCTTTGACAGACATAGGGGTGCATTTATCTTTATGAGTTAGTGTTTTTGTCTTCTTTGTGCACACACCATAAAGGGGGGTAGCTGGATCATATGTTACTTCTGTCCTCAACTTGTTCCATAGTGGCTATACCAATTTACATTCCCAGCAAGAGTGTGTGAGGGTTCCCTTTTCTATACATCCTTGCCAACACTTGTCATTTTTTACCTTTTTGTGAATAGCCATCCTGACAGGCATGAGTTCATATCTAACTGTGGTTCTGAGTTGCATTTCCCTAATAATTTGTGGTGTTAAACAATCTTTTCATGTGCCCATTGGCCATCTGCGTGTCTTCTTCCAGACAATGAAAAACTGTCTATTCAGCTTCTGTCTGCTTTTTAATCAGGTGTTTTGTTTTCTTGCTGTTGACTTGTATGAGTTCTTTATGTACTCTGGATATTAGCCTTTATCAGATGTATCATTTGCAGATATCCTCCCCTGTTTGGTAGGTTACTTTTTCATGTCCTTGATGGTTTTGTTTACCATGAAGGAGATGTTTAGTTTGATGTTTATTTTTGCTTTTGTTTCCTTCCGATTAGGTGACATATGTAGAAAGATACTGCTAAGACTGATGTCAATGAGCATGCTGCCAGTATTTTTTCCTTATTCAAGCTTTTAATCAATTTTGAGTTGATTTTTGTATGTGATGTGAGAGAATAGATTCTTTTTTTGTGTGGCCAACTTTCATAGCATTTATTGAAGAGTCTGTCCTTTATCCATGGTATGTTCTTTGTTCCTTTGACATAAATCAATTATCTATTTATGTGTGGATTTTTTCTCAGCTCTCAGTTCCGTTCCCTTGGTTATATATCTTTTTTTTTTTTTTTTTTTACCAATAGTGTGCCATTTTTATTATGTTTTTTCTGAAGTTACCATGACTTTTTAATATAGTTTGAGGCCACAGGAGTATGACTTCCAGCTTTTTTCAGGATATCTTTGGCTATTGAGGGCTTTTGTGAGACTAGATAAATTTTTGTGTTTTCTATTTGTGAAAAGTGTCTTTGAGATTTTGATAGGGATTGCATGGAATATGTAAGTTGTACAGGTAACAGGGACATTTTAACAATTTCATTTCTTTCAATTTGTGAACATGGACTATCTTTGCATTTGAGTCTTCTTCACTTTCTTTCAACATTGTATAGGTCTCAGTGTATGGGTCTTTCACCTCCTTGGTTACATTTATGCCTGTGCATTTTTGTTGTGAATATGAATGCAATTGCTTTCTTAATTTCTCTTTCTGGTAGCGCATTTTTAGCATGTAGAAATGCAACATTTTGTCTGTTGATTTTGTACCCTGCAGCTTAGTGTATTCATTTATGTGCTTAGTCACTCTGTCCTGTCGAGCTCTTTGTGACCCCAAGTATTGTAACCTGCCAGGCTTTCGTGTCCATTGAGACTGTCCAGGCAAGAATACCGGAATGGGTTGCCATGCCCTCCTCCAGGGCATCTTCCCAACTCAGGGACTGAACCCAGGTCTCCGGCACTGCAGGTGGATTCTTTACTGTCTGAGCCACCAGGGAAGCCTTACATTTATGTATAATTTTTAAATTTTCTGGTGGAGTTATTTGGATTTTCTGTATATAAAATCATGACATGCAAAAATACCATCCGTTTTGTTTTTTCCTTTCAAATTTGCATATCTCCTTTTCTTTTTCTTCTCTAAATGCTTTGGCTAGGATTTCCAATATTATGTTGAATAGGAGTGGCAGAGTGGGCATCTTTGTCTTGTTCTTGATTTTAGGGGGATAGCTTTCAGCTTTTCACCCTTGAATGTATGATGTTTGCTAGCAGTTTGTCATATGTCATCTTTACTATTTTGAGTACATTTCTTCTGTATCCAATTTATTCAGGTTTTTAAAAATCACTAATATATGTTGAATATTGACAAATGCTTTTATGTGTCTATTGAGATGATCACATAGCTTTTATCCTTCATTTTCCTTTGATGTGGGGTATCACGTTTATTGCTATCTGGATGTTGAACCATCCTTGCCTTAGGTTAGCACTTTCCACCTTCCGCTGCCTGTGTCAGGGGCAAGGCTCCAAGCCCTGCCTACCACTGCTTGTGCCTCCAGGGTCCTTAGTGCCTTGCAGATGCCAGTGTCACTGGTTTCGCTGCCTGGGACACCGGGATGATGAGCTCCTCTTCTGAGATTGCCTGAGTCACAGCCTCTACCACTGCTGGGGGTGGGGAGGGTGAATGGGAAGCCTGGTTGCATGGGTCTCTGCCATGTCCAGGGCTGTAACTAAGCCTTGCAGGCTTCACTGCTGTGGATGGGGACCTCTTTGCTGAACTCCACAGTTCTACCAACTCCTCTTCCACAAACCTCATCCAAGTCGCAGTCACTGCTCTCCGGGATTACTGTCATGGCCTTGCGAATGGCCTTATTTTGTCCAGGTCCACGTACAGTCTGTTTCCCACACAGCAGCAGAGGAGATCCTTTTAAAACAGACGTGAGAACAGATCCCTCCTCTGCCTCAAGCTCCCATCTCACTCACAGCAAGAGTCCTGCAGTAGCCTGTGATCTACTTTTCCGTCTCCTGAGTTCATCCCTCCTTCTGTCTCTTTACTCCAGTCACACAGTCACCCTTTTGTTCCTTGAAACTTCACGTTGTCCTTTCACATTGAGGTCTCCATGTTCATCTCTCTAACTAGAAGTTCTTCCCCAAGAAGAACTTTGGGGAACATGGCTCTTTTCCTGACCTCAGTTCTCATCTCAACACGGGCCACCTTGACTAGCCTATTTGAGATGAAGCCCTTTGTGGACTGCTCTGTTCTATTACCAACATCTTTTTCAAGACACTTATTCCCTTCTAACACATTATATATGTTACTTGTGTATTATAATTTGAAAGTTACTGCATATATTTTCCAGCTGGAGTATAAGCTCCATAGAGCAAGATTTTAATCTGTTTTTTTTTTTCCACTTATGCAGATAGTACAAAGCCTGCTGCCGATTCATCACTCAATAAGCAGTTGTCAAATGAACAGATAGATGGTTGGATCCCTTTGATTGCTTTACTAACAACCCTCTGATTTGGGATTATGGTCATCAGAAGACTGGGTCTAGCAGAGGTTACACTTTTAATAAGGCCTCACAGTGGCAGAGCTTAGACTCTCATCCGGGTGGTGTGTCTCTCCAAGTCTAGGGCGAATAGGGAAATTGCCAGCAAAGATTCTGGAACAGGTTCGATGTCAAAGAAGAAGTCAGTTGCATACGGCATGGGTTGGGTGCCAGTTTTATGAAGGGTAGCCAGGGAGCTCTCTGTTACAGCTGTATCATTGTCATTTATCAGTAGACACAAGGAATTGCACTTAGATTAAGCATATCAGCGTCTGTAGTATGTGAACCGTAAACTTGCAGATGTTCAAGCTGGTTTTAGAAAAGGCAGAGGAACCAGAGATCAAATTGCCAACATCTGCTGGATCATGGAAAAAAGAAGAGAGTTCCAGAAAAACATCTACTTCTGCTTTATTGACTATGCCAAAGCCTTTGACTGAGTGGATCACAATAAACTGTGGAAAATTCTGAAAGAGATGGGAATACCAGACCACTTGACCTGCCCCTTGAGAAACCTGTATGCAGGTCAGGAAGCAACAGTTAGAACTGGACATGGAACAACAGACTGGTTCCAAATAGGAAAGGGAGTCCGTCAAGGCTGTATATTGTCACCCTGCTTATTTACCTTATATGCAGAGTATATCATGAGAAACGCTGGGCTGGAAGAAGCACAGGCTGGAATCAAGATTGCCGGGAGAAGCAGCAATTACCTCAGATATGCAGATGACACCACCCTTATGGCAGAAAATGAAGAGGAACTAAAAAGCCTCTTGATGAAAGTGAAAGAGGAGAGTGAAAAAGTTGGCTAAAAGCTCAACATTCAGGCAACGAAGATCATGGCATCTGGTCCCATCACTTCCTGGCGAATAGACGGGGAAAGAGTTGAAACAGTGACAGACTTTATTTTGGGGGGCTCCAAAATCACTGGAGATGGTGACTGCATCCATGACATTAAAAGACGCTTGCTCCTTGGAAGAAAAGCTATGACCAACCTAGACAGCATATTAAAAAGCAGAGCCATTGCTTTGCCAACAAAGGTCTGTCTAGTCAAGGCTATGATTTTTCCGGTGGTCATGTATGGATGTGAGAGTTGGACTGAGAAGAAGGCTGAGCGCCCAAGAATTGACACTTTTGAACTGTGGTGTTAGAGCAGACTCTTGAGAGTCCCTTGGACTGCAAGGAGATCCAACGAGTCCATCCTAAAGGAGGTCATTCCTGGGTGTTCTTTGGAAGGCCTGATGCTGAAGCTGAAATCCCAGTACTCAAAGAGTCAACTCATTGGAAAAGACCCTGATGCTGGGAGAGATTGGGGGCAGGAGGAAAAGGTGACGACAGAGGATGAGATCGCTGAATGGCATCACTGACTCAATGGACGTGGAATTTCGGTAAACTCTGGGAGCTGGTGATGGAGAGGGAGGCGTGGCTGCAGTGATTCATGGGATCACAAAGATTTGGACACGGCTGAGCAACTGAACTGAACTGAACCTGAAGAAAAGTACATAGAGAGGTATTTCATGTTTAAAATTTAATCCTAGAATAAGGAGGAGAAAATTCTGGTGAAACTACGCTGAGGTGGTTTAGGATTTAACGGGAAAAGTATTTAGTAGCCGTGTCAACTTTGTTGTAATGCAAAACAGTGGGAAATGTTAAACCATATAAAAAGTAATGAGTGTGATACACAGCAATGAGGAAATTGCAAATTGTATCAACACTGCTGGCAGTTGCTTCATTTTCTAGAACAAGAGTTGACTACTTTCCTATATTTGTTGGGCATCTTCATTTAAGGTTGGCGGGAATGATATTTAACACAGGCTTCCAGGGACTTCCCTGTGGTCCCCTGGTTAGGACTCTGCGCTTCCACTGCAGGGGGTACAGATTCGATTCCTTGTCAGGGAACTAAGATCCCACATAGCAGAGAGCAACTGAGCCAGTGGCCACAACTACCGGAGCTCCCCCACCACAGTGAAAGTCTGTGCACTGCAAGGAAAGATCCCGTGTGACACAATATGTTTTAGAAAACACGAGGCTTTATTAGAATTTAAGCAGTTTTTGTGTGTCTTCAGTGTGTGCGAGTGTGAGAGAGATAGCATCTCATTTTGTCACGTGTGTAGCCACTGTGTAACCACCACCACTGTTCCATGCCCACACTGTTCCCTTGTGCTACCCCTTTATAGTCAGGTTCTCAGCCTAATCCGAAGCCGTGATGAGCACTGAGCTTCCTCACTAGAATTTTGTGCTGTCAAGAGTTGAGTCCTACAGGAAGTAACCTGTTAAGATTGGCATCTTTCATTCCTCACAGTACCCTTGAGCTTCATTCTGTTTGTTTTTTTTCTAAGTATCAAGTAATCAATAAAAAGTCTCCTTAACTCTAGGCAGGGTATTTCCTTTACGTGCCTTATTTTTAGTGACTAAATCTTCCAGTAGTAGGTCAGGTAGTAGTGATAATGAGTCTTGGCTTGTTTTGGATTTTAGACTGAAAGCATTCTTCATTATTGAGTGTGATATTGACTGTAGATTTATTATAGCGTTCTAGCAGGTTGAGAAATTTCCCTTCAATATCTCGTTTGCTGATGATATTTGGCAGAAACCAACACAATTCTGTAAAGCAGTTACCCTTCAATTAAAAATGAATAAATTTCAAATTTAAAAAAGATTTTTTTAAAGATAAACTTTTATTGGAAAGAATTATGAGTTCTCGAGAAGCTGCAAATGTTGTGTGGTTCTCAGCCTAATCCGAAGCCCTGATGAGCACTGAGCTTCCTCACTAGAATTTTGTGCTGTCAAGAGTTGAGTCCTAAAGTGAGTAACCTGTTGAGATCGACCTCTTTCCTTCCTCATAGTACCCTTGAGATTCATTCTGTTTTCTTTTGTTTTCCAAGTATCAAGTAATCAATAAAAAGTCTCCTTAACTCTAGGCAGGGTCAGACTTTCTGTTCTATTTATTTTATTTCCTTTTCTTGTCTTATTTTTAGTGACTAAAACCTCCAGTAGTAGGTCAGGTAGTAGTGATAATGGGTCTTGACTCGTTTTGGATCTTAGACTGAAAACATTCTTCATTATTGAGTGTGATGTTGACTGTAGATTTATTATAGCGTTCTACCAGGTTGAGAAATTTCCCTTCAATATCTCGTTTGCTGATGATATTTGGTAGAAACGAACATAGTTGTGTAAAGCAGTTACCCTTCAATTAAAAAATGAATAAATTTAAAATTNGGTCTTGACTCGTTTTGGATCTTAGACTGAAAACATTCTTCATTATTGAGTGTGATGTTGACTGTAGATTTATTATAGCGTTCTACCAGGTTGAGAAATTTCCCTTCAATATCTCGTTTGCTGATGATATTTGGTAGAAACGAACATAGTTGTGTAAAGCAGTTACCCTTCAATTAAAAAATGAATAAATTTAAAATTAAAAAAGATTTTTTATAATTATAATTTTTTAAAAGATAAACTTTTATTGGAAAGAATTACGACTTCTCGAGAAGCTGCAAATGTTGTGGAGTGAGGTCCCATGTACCCATTGCCTGTGCTGTGCTACGTCACTTCAGTCAAGTCTGACTCTTTGCAACCCTATGGACTGTGACCCCCAGGTTCCTGTGTCCATGAAATTCTCCAGGCAAGGATACTGGGGTGGATTGCCATGCCTGCCTCCAGGAGATCTTCCTGGCCCAGGGATCGAACCCACGACTTTTATGTCTCCTGCCTTGGCAGATGGGTTCTTTACTGCTGCTGCCACCTATTAATAGCCTAGCTTTTCCCAGTTGGATGCATCTTACATAATTACAGTCCAGTGTCAAAACCAGGGGTGATGCACTGGTACAATGTATGCATATAGTTCTGTGTCATTTTATGAGAAATGTAGGTATGTGTAACCAGTCCCACAATCAAGATAAACATTACTGCAGGGTCAAGATGGACCGCATGCTGTTCCTGTGTAGCAGCATCTGGCGCTTCTCCATTACTGTCGTCTGTCAGCACCACCCGTGTCCTTTCTGTCTCTAACTTTAAACTTTTGAGGATGGTGAACAAATGTGCTTACACATTATGTGACCTTTTCAGGTCGGCTTTTCCACTCAGGACAATGCTTATATGATCTCTTGATTTCTTAACCTCACTGTCCTTCACTTCTGCCTCTTTTTCTTTTGGGTCCTTGATCTGCACAACTCAGTGCCGATTCATTCCCGTTGTAAGCTGCACTCACTCCCTTGGTGATCTCAGCCTTTCACAGTTTTAATTGCTATCTATATGTTAGAATTTTAAATTTTATATCTCCGGCCAGACCACTCTTTCAAATTCATGCATTAACCTCTGTACAGTAGGCATCTCAACCTCCAGGTGCCCAAAGCTGAATTCCTTATCTTTTTCCTTCCCAGTGGTCCCAGCCACAGTTTGCTGACCTCAGTGTATGACTTCAGTGGTTCAGTAAATAAGACCAAAATCCTGCTAGTCATTCTTGATTCTCACTTTTAATGTTTTATTGAAGTAACATTGGTTCATAACATCCTATCAGTTTCGTGTGTGCAGCGTCATACTTCTGCATCTGTATGGTCTGCAGCGCCAAAAATTGTGCTTTTGTCCATCATCGTACAGTTAATCTGCTCACCTATTGTGCCTCCCCCCCATAACTACTATTCTGTTTCCCATGCATTTATTTTCATTAGGCTTGTTTATTTTGTTGATTTTTTTGCTTTTTATGTTCCACCTATGAGTGAAGTTATATGATATTTGTCTTTCTCAACCTGACTTATTTCCAGTACGTATGATGCCCTCAAGCCCTGTCCATGTTGTTGCAATTGGCAGGATTTCATCGTTTTTATAGCAGAGTAGTGTTTCATGTATATATATGTCTATATCTCACCTCCTCTTTATCCAGTCATCCAGTGACGGGCCCTTTTTGTTTCCATAGCTTGCTGTTGTCCGTAATGCTTTGACAAACGTAGGGGTGCGTTTATCTTATGAGTCAGTGTTTTTGTCTTCTTTGTACACACACCATAAAGGGGGGTAGCTGGATCATATGTTAGTTCTGTCCTCTACTTGTTCCATAGTGGCTATACCAATTTACATTCCCAGCAAGAGTGTGTGAGGGTTCCCTTTTCTATACATCCTTGCCAACACTTGTCATTTTTTACCTTTTTGT
>SJYT01007029.1:0-33528 GCA_006410635.1 Cephalophus harveyi | reverse complement strand
AGGTTTTTAAAAATCACTAATATATGTTGAATATTGACAAATGCTTTTATGTGTCTATTGAGATGATCACATAGCTTTTATCCTTCATTTTCCTTTGATGTGGGGTATCACGTTTATTGCTATCTGGATGTTGAACCATCCTTGCCTTAGGTTAGCACTTTCCACCTTCCGC
Organism: Cephalophus harveyi; assembly: GCA_006410635.1. NCBI lineage: Eukaryota > Metazoa > Chordata > Mammalia > Artiodactyla > Bovidae > Cephalophus > Cephalophus harveyi. The sequence goes on along the minus strand of SJYT01007029.1, from coordinate 33,356 downwards.
TGCCTGTGTCAGGGGCAAGGCTCCAAGCCCTGCCTACCACTGCTTGTGCCTCCAGGGTCCTTAGTGCCTTGCAGATGCCAGTGTCACTGGTTTCGCTGCCTGGGACACCGGGATGATGAGCTCCTCTTCTGAGATTGCCTGAGTCACAGCCTCTACCACTGCTGGGGGTGGGGAGGGTGAATGGGAAGCCTGGTTGCATGGGTCTCTGCCATGTCCAGGGCTGTAACTAAGCCTTGCAGGCTTCACTGCTGTAGAAGGGGACCTCTTTGCTGAACTCCACAGTTTCTACCAACTCCTCTTCCACAAACCTCATCCAAGTCGCGGTCACTGCTCTCCGGGATTACTGTCATGGCCTTGCGAATGGCCTTATTTTGTCCAGGTCCACGTACAGTGTTTCCCACACAGCAGCAGAGGAGATCCTTTTAAAACAGACGTGAGAACAGATCCCTCCTCTGCCTCAAGCTCCCATCTCACTCACAGCAAGAGTCCTGCAATAGCCTGTGATCTACTTTTCCATCTCCTGAGTTCAACCCTCCTTCTCTCTCTTTACTCCAGTCACACAGTCACCCTTTTGTTCCTCGAAACGTCACGTTGTCCTTTCACATTGTGGTCTCCATGCTCATCTCTCTAACTAGAAGTTCTTCCCCAAGATACACATGGCTCTTTTCTTGACCTCTAAGCCTTTGCTCAGTTCTCATCTCCTCAACAAGGGCCACCTTAAGCAGCCTATTTGAGATGAAGCTCTTTTTGGACTGCTCTGTTCTATTACCAACATCTTTTGCAAGACAGTTATTCCCTTCTAACACATTAGATATTTTACTTGTGTATTTTAATCTGAAAAGTACTGCATATATTTTCCAGCTGGAGTATAAGCTCCATGGAGCCACATTATATATTTTACTTGTGTATTATAATTTGAAAGGTACTGCATCTATTTTCCAGCTGGAGTATAAGCTCCATAGAGCAAGATTTATATCTGTTTTTTTCCACTTATGCAGATAGTACAAAGCCTGCTGCCCATTCATCACTCAATAAGCAGTTGTCAAATGAAAGATAGATGGTTGGATCCCTTTGATTGCTTTACTAACAACCCTCTGATTTGGGATTATGGTCATCAGATATTCTATGTGTCCCACACAGCAGCAGAGGAGATCCTTTTAAAACAGACGTGAGAACAGATCCCTCCTCTGCCTCAAGCTCCCATCTCACTTACAGCAAGAGTCCTGCAATAGCCTGTGATCTACTTTTCCGTCTCCTGAGTTCAACCCTCCTTCTGTCTCTTTACTCCAGTCACACAGTCACCCTTTTGTTCCTTGAAACTTCACATTGTCCTTTCACATTGTGGTCTCCATGCTCATCTCTTTAAGTCTTCCCCAAAATACACATGGTTCTTTTCCTGACTTCCAAGCCTTTGCTCAGTTCTCATCTCCTCAACAAGGGCCACCTTGACTAGCCTATTTGAGATGAAGCCCTTTGTGGACTGCTCTGTTCTATTACCAACATCTTTTTCAAGACACTTATTCCCTTCTAACACATTATATATGTTACTTGTGTATTATAATTTGAAAGTTACTGCATATATTTTCCAGCTGGGGTATAAGCTCCATAGAGCAAGATTTTAATCTGTTTTTTTTTTTCCACTTATGCAGATAGTACAAAGCCTGCTGCCGATTCATCACTCAATAAGCAGTTGTCAAATGAACAGATAGATGGTTGGATCCCTTTGATTGCTTTACTAACAACCCTCTGATTTGGGATTATGGTCATCAGAAGACTGGGTCTAGCAGNTTTTTTTTTCCACTTATGCAGATAGTACAAAGCCTGCTGCCGATTCATCACTCAATAAGCAGTTGTCAAATGAACAGATAGATGGTTGGATCCCTTTGATTGCTTTACTAACAACCCTCTGATTTGGGATTATGGTCATCAGATATTCTATGTGTAAGAAGACTGGGTCTAGCAGAGGTTACACTTTTAATAAGCCCTCACAGTGGCAGAGCTTAGACTCTCATCCGGGTAGTGTGTCTCTCCAAGTCTAGGGTGAATAGGGAAATTGCCAGCAAAGATTCTGGAACAGGGTCGATGTCAAAGAAGAAGTCAGTTGCATACGGCATGGGATGGGTGCCAGTTTTATGAAGAAGGGTAGCCAGGGAGCTCTCTATTACAGCTGTATCATTGTCATTTATCAGTAGACACAAGAAATTGCACTTAGATTAAGCATATCAGCGTCTCTAGTATGTGAACCGTGAATTTGCAGATGTTCAAGCTGGTTGTAGACAAGACAGAGGAACCAGAGATCAAATTGCCAACATCTGCTGGATCATGGAAAAAAGAGAGTTCCAGAAAAACATCTATTTCTGCTTTATTGACTATGCCAAAGCCTTTGAGTGAATCATAATAAACTGTGGAAAATTTTGAAAGAGTTGGGCATACCAGACCACCTGACCTGCCTCCTGAGAAGCCTCCAGGAAGCAACAGTTAGAACTGGACATGGAACAACAGACTGGTTCCAAATAGGAAAAGGAGTACGTCAAGGCTGTATATTGTCACCCTGCTTATTTAACTTCTATGCAGAGTACATCATGAGAAACGCTGGGCTGGAAGAAGCACAAGCTGGAATCAGGATTGCCGGGAGAAGCAGCAATAACCTCAGATATGCAGATGACACCACCCTTATGGCAGAAAGTGAAGAGGAACTAAAAAGCCTCTTGATGAAAGTGAAAGAGGAGAGTGAAAAAGTTGGCTTTTCAACATTCAGAAGCTCAACATTCAGAAAATGAAGATCATGGCATCTGGCCCCATCACTTCATGGCAAATAGATAGGGAAGCAGAGGAAACAGTGTCAGACTCTATTTTGGGGGGGCTCCAAAAATCACTGTGGATGGTGACTGCAGCCATGAAATTAAAAGATGCTTTACTTCTTGGAAGGAAAGTTATGACTAACCTAGATAGCATATAAAAAAAACAGAGACATTACTTTGCCAACAAAGGTCTGTCTAGTCAAGGCTATGATTTTTCCAGTGGTCATGTATGGATGTGAGAGTTGGACTATAAAGAAAGGTGAGCACCGAAGAATTGATGCTTTTGAACTGTGGTGTTGGAGAGGACTCTTGAGAGTCCCTTGGATTGCAAAGAGATCCAACCAGTCCATTCTAAAGGAGATCCATCCTTGGTGTTCATTGGAAGGACTGATGCCAAAGTTGAAACTCCAGTACTTTGGCCACCTCATGTGAAGACCTGACTCATTGAAAAGACCCTGATGCTGGGAGGGATTGGGGGCAGGAGGAGAAGGGGATGACAGAGGATGAGATGGCTGGATGACATCACTGACTCGATGGACATGAGTTTGAGTGAACTCCGGGAGGTGGTGATGAACAGGGAGGCCTGTCGTGCTGCGATTCATGGATTCCCAAAGAGTCAGACATGACTGAGTGACCGAACTGAACTGGACTGAGCGACTGAACTGAACTGAACTGAGTACAGTTTGAACCCACTTCTTGGGTTCTTGGAGAGACACACCACCTGGATGAGAGACTAAGCTCTGCCGCTGTTAAGCCTTCTTAAAAGTGTAACCTCTGCTAGACCCAGTCTTCTTACACATAGAGTATCTGCTGACCATAATCCCAAAATAGAGGGTTGTTAGTAAAGCAATCAAAGGTGGACTGAACACAGTTTTGATGTCATGAATTTCAGAAGAATAGAGGGCAGGGCTCTGTAGCCTGAGTGAAAGGGTCAGGAGTGACTCACCTCCTAATTGCATTTATAGGGCGCCTTCTCTAAACAGACACACACACAGTTTCAACAGGGAAGAAAGGCCCAGCTGGAGACTATGGACTCCTTGGTATGAGGGATGGCAGGAAGGAATCTGATTACCTCTGCTGCTGGTGCCAGGTCACCTTGACACAAATCACTGTGTGAATGCTGGTAGAGAATGGGAAAGAGTGTGTGTGTGTGAGTGGGAATCACTGGCTTTGCATTATTGTATGTCCTTTTTGCACATTCTTTCTCTGGGTTTGGAAGTGTTTGTATACAATATATGTATCTGTGCCTCTGAGTGCATGTCTGGACTCGGATTAATGTCTCCTTGTTGGAGGTATGCTAATGTCTCTTAGCTGCGGGAGGAGATCATGTTTTGTGTCCTGTTCTGCTTGGGCAACGATGTGGGGGAGAGGACACTGGCTCTTCATTCACTGACGCATCCGTCTCTTCCATAGCCGAACCCCTACCTGCAGTCTGTTTCCCTGACTGTGGGCTACATGGTGAAGATCACGGCAAATCTTAAGTCTCCTTATGGGTGAGTAGAGGCCAGTTTATGTCTGATGGATGGTGAAGCACAAGGGGAGAGTGTTAGCATGTCTTGGGGACACTCATTGGAAACAGCTTGATCTTCTTTAATCATCGGAATAAGCCGAGGTGTCTCATGAAAAAGTATCATTGAGATTACACTCCAGGCGGGAGTTCCTTCCTCTGTGTGTCTGTGTGTATGTGTGTGTGTGTGTGGTGCGGTGGATGGGAGGAGGCAGGGGAGGAAAAGAGAGAGAGATAGCAAAGTGAGAAAGGTATAAATATTTTGAGAAAGAGCGCAGTGGGAGGGGGAAGGAAGGAGGGGGAGAGAGAGAGAAAAAAGGACTGGTTGTTCCTGAGGAAGTTGTCTGCAGTAAATGCCTGCCTGCAGGAGCTATCCTCTTGTCTTTGCAGGAAAAGCCCAGGCTTTCTGGTGGATTTCTGCGCGAGTATTGGGGAAGGCGGCAACATTCCATTCCGTTTCCAGTACAACAACGAAATGGTGGTGATGAACAGTTTCAAGGACGGGATTTGGCAGGAGGAACAGAGAGTGCATTCTGAGGATTTCGCGCCAAGCCAGCCATTTGAGCTGCGGTTCTTGGTGCTGGAGGATGAATACCAGGTGTGTGGGCCCTCCACGTGTGGGGTGCTGTGGCTGTGTCGGGCCTGCTGTGGAGAAACACATGGAGAGTCCAACTCTGATGTGATCGCAACAGACCAGGTTTTTTTTTTTTTTTTTTTTTTGTACTTTTAACACATGTGCTTTTTGAAGTTGAAGTGTCATTGATTTCCCTGACTGTGTGAGTCTCAGGTGCACAGCAGAGTGATTGAGCACCTTGTCCCCGTATAGCATAGGCACCTATACTCAGGATCTTGTGTGCTGTGCAAGTAGAGATTCTGCGGTGAACTCCACACAGCTCTTCCTGTATCAGACAGTCAGCAGTGTGGAGGGAGACGTGCAGGCCCCCTGCCCTCAGGGTAAAGCCGGGGTGGCAGCTCTGGAGGCGAGGAAGTGGACATGGAGATGATTCCTACAGCAGTGTCTTGGCAGGATGTCCAGGAGGAGAATTTCTGCTTTGCTTTTAGAGTAAAGAAATTTTACAGAAGGCAATGAAAATAGGAAAGGGAAAGAGGAGGCCTAATTGTTCTGAGCTCACAAGAAATGTATCTCCTTCCTTAGGTGTTTGCGAATAACAAGCCCATCTACCGCTTTGCCCACCGTCTGCCCGTACAGTCTGTGAAAATGCTGGATGTGAGGGGAGATATTGTGCTGACTTCAGTGGATGCATGTTAAAGGGCAGAAGATCTTCCAGTGAAGACATCCATCCTGTTACACTCTACTATAATGTGCAGGATCATGGCCACTCCCAGAAGATGCCAGGATGTCCCCCTGCCCTCACACTTATGACAGTGAAAATAAAAGATTCCTGATATGAACTAGGACTTGGCTCTTTCTTGTAGGGAAGACATCAAGGGCAGATTTGGCACAAACAGAAAGTTGTCCCAGGTGTGGAATGGGGAGTGTGGTTTGGGAAGGGCCCAGTTGGCCAAAATGTCAAGGGCTCTTCCTGAAGCAAAGACGGAGTGAGTGTCTCAGGATGTCGTGAAGAAGGTGGTCAGGTTTGGGGCTGTTTAAGGAAGGGATATGATTATATATGGGAGCCTCTTTTAACTTGTTTTTTCATTCCTCCAATATTTAATGGTCCCTGTATTTGTCAGGGTTCTCCAGAGAAACTGGAGAGTGTGTGTGTGTGTGTGTACACATGTACACACACAGAGGAATTTGATTACGGAGACTGACAAGTCCCAAGATCTTCAATGATGTAGTTCTAGTCTGAGTCTGGAAGCCCAAGACCCAGGGAGAGCCAGTGTTTCAGTTCCATTCCAAAGGCAGGAAAAATCCTCCCTTCTCTGGGCCAGTGAGCTTTTTTGTTCTGTTTAGGTCTTCAGATGAAGGGGGGAGGCCCATCCACACGAGGGAGGGCAGTCTGCTTTACTCAGTCTGTGCATTCAGATGTTAATCTCATCCCGGGATCACTGTCACACACACACGGAAAATCATGTATAACCCAACACCTGACCACCCAAGAGCCCAGTCAAGATGACACAGAAGATCAACCGTTACAGCTCCTTTCTGTAACATGCCTTTACACGTGCCAGACATTCTGTATGAACCCTACGTGATGCTGAGAGTACTAGAGAATGGTGCTGTTGGCAAAAGGAACTTGATACTGATAAGTCAAGGATAAAGTCAGCCTGGTGGGGTGTCTGGAACTCAGGAGCTGAATGTCAGATGTTCGGGCAGATGCAACATAAACCATGGTGCGTGGCTTTCCTGGTTTCTGTCTCCCCTCGCTTAGGAACATCTGGCAGCTTTCAGGGGTTATGAAGTGTGACGTAGGAGGCTGCACCCAGGTCCTTCCAGACCCCTCCAGCCTGGAGGTCTGCTAGAGACTTAGGATCTAATGAATCCCTCAGTTTCTGAGTGCCTACCATTTCCTAGACACTCCATGTATAAAAGGAGGCTGCTTGCTTTTGTCCTCTTCAGGCCCTCTGAGCCTTCTTCCCTATTTCTATACCTTGACAATGAACAGCCTGTAGAGGAAAGGAAGAAACCAATTCTTTTAGAGTAGCGTAAAAGAAGAACACATTGCTTAAGACAAATTCTAACCAAGGAGGTGCAAGACCTCTGCATTGAAAATGACAAAACACCATTGATAGAAATTACAGACGAGCAACCTCAGTAAATGAAGAGACATTCCATGTTTATGGGTGGTAGACAATATTGTTAATACTGTTAATTCTAAATATGTTATCCGGTGTGGTTTGAGAGATTCAGTGCACCCCCTGTCAGAATGCCAGGGGCCTCTGTGTACAGAATGGAAAACAGATCCTAAAATTCACATGGAACTGTAAGGGACACCAAAGAGCCAAATACTCTGGACAAAGAACAGCTTTGGAGGATTCCCACATCTCAGTTCCAAAGCGTAATACAAAGCTTTGCTACGAGCTCTAAGGAAGAAAGTACAGCCTACAGGAACAGATGGTTAATAGACGCAGAGTGATGGAAATTCTAAGAGAGTCAGAAAGAACCCCTACAGATTAAAAAATTTACATAAGTGAGGAACGCATTTGATGAGCCCATTATCTAGATTAGCTATAGCTGGGAAAGAATCTCGGAGGTTGAGGATACGTCAATAGAAACTTCCAAAACTGAAAAAAAGAAAAAAGACTGGAAAGATATTGAATATCAAAAAACTCTGGGACAGGTACAGAAAGCGTAGCATGTGCTTAATGGGAGAACTAGATGCAGAAAAGTGATAGGAACAGGAGAGATATTTGAAGTAATAATATCTGAGAATTTCCCACATTTATGCCAAACACCAGAACCACAGACAAAGAGAAGCCAGAGGGGAAAAGCACCTGCCCACATAGGAGCAAAAATAAGAATTATATCAAACATCTCCTTAGAAACCATGCAAACACGAGGAGAGTGGAGTGAAAGTTGAGAGAAATTTGGTGCAACCATCATGGGAAACAGTATGGCGATGTCTCTAAAAATTGAAAATGTAATTGTCACATGATCCAGCAGTTATACTTCTGGATACTCCTCAAAGGAAATGAAGACACCCCCACCACCCGCAACTCAAAAAGATATAGAGTAGTGGCCCCTTAGAACGGGGGTTATGTTCCAAGATCCACAGTGGGTGCCTGAAACCTTGGATAGAACCAAATCCTGCGTATGTGCGTATAGTTAACCCTTGAGCAAGGGAAAGCCACTGGGGGACTTGGTTGCAGAGAATTAGGTCACCTGAAGCTGGAAGGAATAAATTCCCCCTCAGTCCAGAGTTTACAGTAGGTATCAGTCAATAAATAACTTGTAGATTCTCCCAATTACTTTCTTGTCCCTCCCCCTTTGGACAAGCACTGACTGGATTCTCAGCAGTGCTGTCCACATTCTGGAAATGACATGCATTCCCCTTGATAATTTCGATGCAGGTGCATCCCACACATAGGGCTTCCCTTTCCCATTATTTCCTTCTCTCTTTAAATAAATGTTTTTCACTGGAGTAAATTTCTTTTAATCAATGACTTTTTGTTTTTTCAGGATTGATCTATTTATTTATAGCTGCACTGGGTCTTTGCTGCTGCGTGCGGGCTTTTTCCCATTGTGGGGAGCAAGGGCTGCTCTCTAGTTTTGGAGCGAGAGCTTCTCATTGCAGTGGTTTGTCTTGCTGAGGCTCCCAAGCCCTGGGGCACAGGCTCAATGGATTGGGGCACAGGCTTAGCTGTCCTGTGGCATGTGGGATCTTCCCAGACCAGGGTGACAACCTGTGTCCCCTGCATTGGCAGGCAGATTCTTTCCCAGGGAAGCCCTGGAGTGAGTTTTTTTCTTTTTTATATTTTACATCCTCAGTCTTGAGTTTCAGATGTTAGAGAATAATACAAGAATGGTATTTCAGAAAGGGTCCTCCCTTTCTGAGAGTTTGTTCCCGGCATGTGCCAGTAATTAAGCTAAAGGTTTCACATACACTAGCTCCTCTGTTCCTGAGAACATCCTAGGAAGAAAGACTTTCTGATAATCCTCCTTGTGCCAAGGAAACTGAGACCGGGGGAGTTTAATGAATCTTAAGATCTCACTGTTAGGAAGGAACCAAATCAGTACTGAATGCAGGCAGCCGACTTCTGAATCTGTGCTCTTAATCTGATGTGAGGGGCCAAGTCAGTGGAAAGGACCCTCATGCTGAGAAAGACTGAAGGCAAAAGGAGAGGGCAGCAGAGGGTGAGATGGTTAGATAGCATCAGTGACTCAATGGACATGAATCTGAGCAATCTCCAGGAAACAGTGAAGAACGGGGGAGCCTAGCGTGCTGCAGTCATGGGGTCACAAAGAGTCAGACACAACTTAGCGACTGAACAACAGCAAGAGGCTGCCCTTTGGTGTCTAACCTGCTGCCCCCCTGGGAACTGCTGTAGGGCAGGAGCCCACCCCTGGCCTTGCCCTTCATCCACTCTCATCTCCCCGGCAGGCCCCATACACATGGGATGTGTCCTTGACTGTCGGATCTTCAGTGACAATCAAAAGGAAACCTGCAGTCTCTTTCAGGTGGGTATGTTATAGCCCATGGGTGTGGAGGTGGAGGAGGAGTGAGAATACTAGAGCGTGTATGGGGATGGCCACTTCACGCGTGAGTGACGTTCAAGCGTGTAACCAGCGTCAGGGGCACACAGTGCAGGCGCAGGACTGCTGGCAGGTTCGGGGTCCGGGAGAAGGGTCAGGGCTTTGGCTCTTTATCAAGGGTCGTAGAACGTCCAGAAGATGCAGGCCCAGGCCAGTGACTGCTGCTCAGCTTGAATCTCGGGCTAAGGACGAGGGCATCCTGCCTCCCTGGGCAGGGTGAGCTGAGGAAGCAGGTCCCCGAGAAGAAGGATGACAGCACCCCCAGGAAGGCCGGCCTTCCACGAGGGAGGAGCTGGGAGAGGAGGTGTGTGTGTGTGTCCAGTGTAGGTTCCCACACAAAGCTGCAACTGGTTGTTTGTTCTAAGGATGTTTATTGTATATCAAGCCCCTGCCTGGCTTTGTGCAAAATGCATGGGAGAAATTAAAGAGAGAAAATGACCAAGTCAGCACTTGAAATTTTTAATTAAAGACAGATTTAGAGAACCATAGAAAACTGACCTTAAAGAATCTCTTCTTTTCTTGTATCAAAACAATTGCAAGTTTTTTTCCGATTTTTGTGGTCAGAAGCCTAGGTCTTTATGTTTGGAAATGAGCTGTCAGTGTTTTAGACTGAGGAGGACAGAATTTATTGTTAGAACAAGCACAGTTATACACTTGGATGCAGTGACCAGACTCTGGTTTTGATGTTCCAGTAACTCATTGCAGAGTAAGCAATCTCCTGAAAATAGCTTGGTTTAAAGCAATGATTTATTATCTCTCCCAGTTTTGCAGGTTTATTGCACTCATACGGGGATCATGTGGCTTTAGTCAGATTATGGTGGGCAGTCCAGTTTCATTTAAATCTGCTTTTAATTGGGCTATTGATATGGTTCAATATTGAGTCTAACATATTGCTACTTGTTTTCTATTTGTCTCAGCTATTGTTCCCACCTTCCCTTTTTCTCTGCCATCTTTTTTTTTTTTTAATTTTACTTTATTTTACTTTACAATACTGTATTGGTTTTGCCATACATCAACATGAATCTGCCATGGGTGTACACATGTTCCCAGTCCTGAACCCCCCTCCCACCTCCCTCCCCATACCATCCCTCTGGGTCATCCCAGTGCACCAGCCCCAAGCATCCTGTATCCTGCTTTGAACCTAGACTGGCGATTCATTTCTTATATGATATTATACATGTTTCAATGCCATTCTCCCAAATCATCCCACCCTCTCCCTCTCCCACAGAGTCCAAAAGTCCGTTCCATACATCTGTGTCTCTTTTGCTGTCTCGCATACAGGGTCATCATTGCCATCTTTCTAAATTCCATATATATGTGTCGGTATACTGTATTGGTGTTTTTCTTTCTGGCTTACTTCACTCTGTATAATAGGTTCCAGTTTCATCCATCTCATTAGAGCAGATTCAAATGAATTCTTTTTGATGCTGAGTAATACTCCATTGTGTATATGTACCACAGCTTTCTTATCCATTCATCTGCTGATGGACATCTAGGTTGTTTCCATGTCCTGGCTATTATAAACAGTGCTGCAATGAACATTGGGGTACATGTGTCTCTTTCAATTCTGGTATCCTTGGTGTGTATGCCCAGCAGTGGGATTGCTGGGTCATAAGGCAGTTCTATTTGCAGTTTTTTAAGGAATCTCCACACTGTTCTCCATAGTGGCTGTAATAGTTTGCGTTCCCACCAGCAGTGTAAGAGGGTTCCCTTTTCTCCACACCCTCTCCAGCATTTATTGCTTGTAGACTTGTGGATCGCAGCCATTCTGACTGGTGTGAAATGGTATCTCATTGTGGTCTTTATTTGCATTTCTCTGATAATGAGTGATGTTGAGCATCTTTTCATGTGTTTGTTAGCCATCCGGATGTCTTCTCTGGAGAAATGTCTGTTTAGTTTTTGGCCCATTTTTTGATTGGGTCGTTTATTTCTCTGGAATTGAGCTGCATGAGTTGCTTGTATATTTTTGAGATTAGTTGTTTGTCAGTTGCTTCGTTTGCTATTATTTTCTCCCATTCAGAAGCCTGTCTTTTTACCTTGGTTATAGTTTCCTTTGTTGTGCAGAAGCTTTTAATTTTAATTAGATCCCATTTGTTTATTTTTGCTTTTATTTCGAGTATTCTGGGAGGTGGATCATAGAGGATCCTGCTGTGATTTATGTCGGAAAGTGTTTTGCCTATATTCTCTTCTAGGAGTTTTATAGTTTCTGGTCTTACATTTAGATCTTTAATCCATTTTGAGTTTATTTTTGTGTATGATGTTAGAAAGTGTTCTAGTTTCATTCTTTTACAAGTGGTTGACCAGTTTTCCCAGCACCACTTGTTAAAGAGATTGTCTTTAATCCATTGTATATTCTTGCCTCCTTTGTCGAAGATAAGGTGTCCATAGGTGTGTGGATTTATCTCTGGGCTTTCTATTTTGTTCCATTGATCTATATTTCTGTCTTTGTGCCAGTACCATACTGTCTTGATGACTGTGGCTTTGCAGTAGAGCCTGAAGTCAGGCAGGTTGGTTCCTCCAGTTCCATTCTTCTTTCTCAAGATTGCTTTGGCTATTTGAGTTTTTTTTGTATTTCCATTCAAATTGTGAAATTATTTGTTCTAGCTCTATGAAAAATACCGCTGGTAACTTGATAGGGATTGCATTGAATCTGTAGATTGCTTTAGGTAGTATACTCATTTTCACTATATTGATTCTTCTGATCCATGAACATGGTATATTTCTCCATCTATTAGTGTCCTCTTTGATTTCTTTCACCGGTGTTTTATAGTTTCTGCCATCTTTTAAACTAATCAAGTTTTATTATTGTTTTATCTTCTTTGTTGGCTGTTGAGCTAAAAATCTTCATTTTGTTATTTTAGTGGTTCTTCAGGATGTTTAGTGTACCTGTTTAACTTACACAATCTATCTCAAATGATATATCACCTTATAAGCAGTATAACTTTACAATAGCACATTTTCATTTCTCTCCTCTAACATATGCTATGATTCTCATGTGTGTTATTTTTGTGTTTTCTTTTTAACTGGAGGATAATTGCTTTACAGTGTTGTGTTGGTTTCTGCTGTACAACAATGTGAATCAGCCCCAAGTATCCATAGAAGCCCCTCCCTCCCTCCCGAGCCCCTCCCCCTGCCCATCCTCTGCCTCTAGGTCATCACAGAGCTCTGAGCTGAGTTCCCTGTGTTATACAGCAACTTCCCAGTGCTATCTCTCAGTCTGTCACTTTATTTTTATATGTTATAGGCTCTGCAATGCATTGTTATAATTTCTCTTTAACAATTGTATTTTCTGATGTAACACCCATTTCCATTGCTCTTCATTCTTTTGTGTAACTCCAGATTTCCAACTGGTATCCTCTTCCTTCTGCCTGAAGGATGTACTTTAACATTTCCCTAGAAGGGGTTTGTTACTGATGCCCTTTTCGGAAAAAGTCAAGGTTTCCCTATTGCCTTTGAAAGATATCTTCCCTAGATTGAAAAAGTACACTTCAGATTCTCTTGGAGAATTCAGATGTAATCTGTGCATCAGATGATATCCAGGGAGTTTTCTGGAACATTGTAGTGGTAGTTGTGATTATCTTTTCAAAGTCCTTATCTGTTAAGATAAATTCTGAAGTGTTATATAAAAAATGATAGTATGGCTGAGGTTTATTTTAAAATCCTCCCCCCCCAAATAAGTGGGAGGAACAATGAAACAAGAATATTCATAATTAAAGTGGGAGAGTAGGTACATAGGCACTGTTTATATTATTCTTTCTTGTGAGAATTAATAAAGGAAAAACCTCACTAAAATGAAGTTGGGCAGCCAGAAGAGGGAGCTCTTACTCATGTGCCACTGGCTGTCGTCATAGATCCCAGCAGAAAGAGATGTACCTCACCTTTCTGGCAAAAGTGACCCTACTTTACGACCCCCAGCAGGAGGAAGAAAGATTTTCTCTCTGCCTGGAAACAGCTCAGCCAATGAAAATGCACTGTAGTTTAAACTCTCAGTTTCCTCCAATGGACTTTTTGTTTATACCAGCTCCTCGAAACTTTACCTTTTCCTCAGTAAGAGTTTCCTTTCCTTTTTGTTAAAAAAAAAAAAAAAAAAAAAATTTTTTTTTTTGTCATGCCATATGGCCTGTGGGATCTTAGTTTCCTAATCAAGGATTGAACCCATTCCCCCTGCATTGGAAGCTCAGAGTGTTAACCACTGGACCTCCAGGGAAGTCCCTCTTTCTTTCTTTCTTTCTTTTTTTTTTTTAATTACTTACTTGCTCGTGCCAGGTCTTCGTTGCAGCAGGCGGGATGTTCCATTTTGTTCTGCTGTGGCACGCACGGCCTTTTACTTGCAGCGCTTGAACTCTTAATTTGGGAACACGGAATTTTAGCCACTGGACCACCAGAGAAGTCCCCTCCTCTCCTTTTCTTTATGGGCTTGCATGTGGTTCACCATAGCTGCATGTCTTGGATCGTACTTCCTTTTGTCCTTCTGAATAAATCTGTTTGGCAGGTAAAATAACTGACTGTTTTATTGTTTTAGGTTAACATTCTTCTTCTTTTGGTGCTTGTTGGAAATTTTTCATTAGAGAATGGGGGAAAGCAGTTAGAATCACTGCTTTCCTGTTCTAGATATGGAAATGTTCCTCAGCAACCCCTCAAAAAAAAATCAAATGTGATGATTGTTACAAAGGGTAGGTACAGGGCTTTGAGGGCTAATTCTAGGATGGGTTGACCTGGCCAGGGAGGTCAAGAAAGATTTTCCTGAAGGAGATTGTTTAGGCTCTGAGAAAAGAGTAAGAGTTAGCTAGGATAAAAGAGAAGAATTTACAGGTGGAAAAGCAGTTTTTGCAAAAGTGTAATCAGCATGACAGCCCTAAAGAACACAGCATGGTAGGGGTAGAAAGAGCTTGGCATGGTAGGCGTGGAAAGCGTGAGAGGGACTTCCTGCATAGTCAGAGGTTAAGAATCCACCTGCCAATGCAGGGGCACGGGTTCAATCCCTGGTTCAGGAACTAAGATCTCACTGCCATTGAGCAAGTAAGCCTGCAAGCTGCAACTACTGAAGCCCTCACTCCCTAGCTGTTTTTATTGTTTAGTCCTTAGTCATGTCTGACTCTTTGTGACCCCAAGGACTGTAGCCTGCCAGACCTCTGTCAGTGGGATTTCTCAGACAAGAATACTGGAGTGGGTTGCTGTTTCCTTCTCCAGGGGATCTTCCTGACCTAGGGATCCGACCTGAGTCTCCTGCATTGGCAGGTGGATTCTTTACCACTGAACCACTGGGGAAGCCCACGCTTAATGGGCTCACTCCCTAGAGCCAATGCTTTATACCACTGCATTTAAGACAGGGAAATTTGGGTTCAGACTGGCTGGGTGCAAGTCTAATTTTGCCACGTGATGTGAATAACATGAATAACATGAGTAACAACAAATTACTTAAGTTTTAAGGCAGGGGTCCTCCACCCCCAGGCCAAGGACTGGTACCAGGCCACAGCCACTCCCTATCTCTCACATTACCACCTGAACTCCACGCCTTGTCAAATCAGTGACAGCATAATAAATGTAATGTGCTTGAATCAACCCAAACCATCCCACTCCTCCCCGCCCACCATCTGTAGAAAAACGGTCTTTCACAAAACTGGTCCCTGGTGCCAAAGAGGTTGGGGACTACTGCTTTAGGGTCTTCATTTGTAAAGCCTAAACATCAGTAAACCTGCAGGACCCAGTTTCTATGAAGATTAAAGGAAATATATGAAATCACCTTAAAATTGTGTGTGGCACAAAGAAAGTACCCAATTGATGTTAACTCTTATCCTGAAACTGTGAGAGTGTTGTCTTCTCTAGTAAATAAAATAATTGCGGGATGCTGGTTTCAGAGCTTTGAGTCATTTAAAGCAGTTAGATTTTACAAATTTAATTTGTGCAAGTAGATTTGTATGAAAAGATCTGGTACACCTGCTAGATTTTTAATGAAGGGAGTGTTTATATATATATATATATATATATATATGTATGTATGTATGTATGTATGTATGTATTTTAGTGCAAACATTCTTAGAGCTTTAAACTGTGTTATCAACCTCTACATGGATTAACTTTTCTAAGTGGATTAACTTTTCCAGGCAAGGAGATCAAATCGGTCAGTCTTAAAGGAAATCAATCCTGAATGTTCATTGGAAGGACTGATGCTGAAGGTGAAGCTCCAATACTTTGGTCATGTGATGCAAAGAGCCAACTCATTGGAAAAGACCCTGAAGGTGAGAAAGACTGAAGGCGGGAGGAGAAGGGGACTGTCAGAGGATGAGATGGTTGGATGGCATCATCAACTCAATGGACATGAGTTTGAGCAAGCTCTGGGAGATGGTGAAGGACAGGGAAGCCTGGCGTGATGCAGTCCATGGGGTTGCAAAGAGTCAGACACTACTGAGCAACTGAACAACATCAAGAGTGAGGACACATTCTTTCATCCAGATAAAAACAGAGCTGATTAGATTCAGTCTTACTTGCTTTGAGAGGTGATAGATACACTTAATCTCCTAGGTAACTTTAGTCTAAGTTGCTTATCAAATCTCCCTTTAGCAAGCACCAAGCTGCACTTTTTATACTTTCCACAAGATTTCTAGGTGTTCAACTCTGCTCTTGCTTAAGAATTGGCAACTAATACATAACTCATATTTACATTTCCCCCAATTGTCCCAAAACATGTCTTTTATAGCAAATTTTAAGCCCAGGATCCAGTCAGATTCTGTGCATTCCATTGGGTTCCTATGTCCCTTTAGCCTCTTTTTGTTGTTTTTCACTTGCTCAGGCACGTCCGACTCTTTGCAACCCCATAGTGGCATTGCAGGCTTCCCTGTCCTTCACCATCTCCTGAAGTTGGCTCAGACTCATGTCCATCATGTCGACGATGCCATCCAACCATCTCATCCTCTGTTGGTCCCCTTCTCCTCTTACCCTCAGTCTTTCCCAGTGTCAGGGTCTTTTCCAATGAGTTGGCTCTTCTCATGAGGTGACCAAAGTATTGGAGTTTCAGCTTCAGCATCAGTCCTTCCAATGAACACCCAGGACTGATCTCCTTTAGGATGGACTGGTTGGATCTCCTTGCAGTCCAAGGGACTCTCAAGAGTCTTCTCCAGCACCACAGTTCAAAAGCATCAATTCTCTGGCACTCGGCTTTCAGGAAAGCATCTGCTGGAGTTGCAGGAGACCTGGATTCAATCTGGGTTGAGAAGCTCCCCTGGAGAAGGAAATGGCAACCCACTCCAGTATTCTTACTTGGAGAATCCCATGGACAGAGGAGCCTGGCAGGCTACAGTTCATGGGATTGCAAGAGTCAGACATGACTTGGTGCTATCTTTCCTTTTTCCTTATGATCCAGTTCTCACATCCATACACTGGAAAAACCATAGCTTTGACTTGATGGACCTTTGTCAGCAAAGTGATGGCTTTGCGTTTTAATATGCTTTCTAGGTTTATCATAGCTTTTCTTCCAAGGAGCAAGTGTCTTTTAATTTCATGGCTGCAGTCACCATCTGCAATGATTTTGGAGTCCAGGAAAATAAAGTCTATCACTGTTTCCATTGTTTCTCCATCTATTTGCTGTGAAGTGATGGGATCCAATACCATGATCTTAGTTTTTTGAATGTGGAGTTTTAAGTCAGCTTTTTAAAAAAACTCTTCTCTTTCACCTTCATCAAGAGGCTCTTTAGTTCCTCTTTGCTTTCTGCCTTTAGGATGGTGTCATCTGCATATCTGAAGTTATTGATATTTAGCCTCTTTCAATCGAGAACACGCTTCTGTCTCATTGTACCATTTTTGTTGTTTCCAGGAGCATTCTATCAGTAAGGTTTGTGTACCCATGGCCAAGAAAGACAAACTCTGTTAGGGGGTGTTTGTAGCAAAGTAAGGGTTTATGCAGGGCATCCAGGCAGGGAGTGGAAGACAAGCCCTTACATTTGCTCCAACCTGGTCTTTGAGTTAGGGGGCTTTATAAAGGGGAAGAATGCAGAGACAGGGATTAATCATCATCTTGTGACAATCCTGAATGTAATTTCAGGGATCAGGATGTGTCTGGTTATGATTCTCTGGCCATGTGGTCCATAGCTCTGGGGTTTCTTAGCTCATTTTTCTCTGGAGAAACAACCTGCATTTGTAGATTAATAATGATATCTGCAACAGCAATGTTAGTACGTTAAAGATGTTATCGAAAACAGCAGTTACAGCCATCTGACTCTGGTGGAGAAGTGTTCAGTTAGCACAGGATTGCGATCCAAGGGGACAAGAAAGAAGTTTTAAATAGAGAGATTAATCAGAAACTTGGTAAGGAGACTTGGGTTTTAGAGGAATTCGGTTTCAATCCCCACTCCTGTTTTAACTTCCTCTGAATCTTTGAGGAAACAAGACAACAATTGCTCTAGCTAATTCTTGCTGAAACAGATCATTGTCCTGCCTCAGTGAGGGGAATTGACCCTGCTTTGGGATCTTCCATGTTCCAAGTACTGGATTGGAGTCTTTCTTGGTTTAAGGTTTTTGGTCCCTTGGTCCACAGACCCAATTATGAGTAAGTGGAAGAGGGACAACTGGAAATTTAATAAGTTTCGGGAAGCAGATCTCATTCCCTGAGGAAAGAAGGAGAATCTTGAAGAACAGGCTGGCCTGGGCACTTCTGGGGAGACCTGTTTTAAGCCTGATAGGCAGTTGTCTAATTTTATCAAAGTAGGTCTAAGTTTGTAATCTGGCCGTTACCATGTAAAACACGTATGACTACTGCACATACGTGTCCTTTTTCTGCTAAAATCTAATCTAAAGCAATTGTCTAGTACTATTCATGATAAAAAATCTAGTGGTTTATTCTGAGAGGCTGTAGCTTAAGCTCTTTCATTTGTCACTACTATTCTTTTTTATGCATTTTTGGCTGTGCTGGGCCTTCACTGTGGCTCTCGGGCTTTCTCTGGTTGCAGTGAGCGGGGGCCGCTCCCTCGTTGCAGAGCTTGGCTGGAGAGCACAGGCTCAGTAGTGTGGCACCCAGGCTAGGTCGCCCCATGGCATATATGGAATCTTCCAGGACCAGGAATCGAACCCAAGTCCCTTACATTGGCACGCGGACTCCCACTGAGCCACCAGGGAAGTCCTGTTACTACTATTCTTAAGTAAGAGAAAGATTTCATTGTTACCTTGAGATTATAATGCTGTAGTTGGCAGCTGCTGGCAGATATTGTTTTGAGAATTGATAGCAGTATCCTTGATTCTGATACGCTTCAGAAAATTCAGGTTCACAGTAATACAGGCATTTGTCTGAAATCATGTCCACAAGGGCTATCCAGCTTTGTTTTGACTTCTAAATGTATTTTTTCCTTAATGGTTAAAGCAGATGTACAGTGTATAAGCCAGAATGACTTCCCCATACCTCAATATGTGAACATTTCTTCTGTCGTTTCCTGTTTTGATTACAGATTTTTTGCTAGGTCAAAATATTTGCCGCATGGTGCCAGGGTGGTTGGTCCATCATGCCCTGTGGTGCTAAGCCTACTTTTTGTTTATATATATATATTTTGCCTAGCTATCCACATTGGGAGATAACTGATCAGACAGTGAACAAACTCAGAGGCATTTTAATGAGGAAACATTTTATAGGCTGTACATTTTATCAATTATACCAATTTATCACAGAAACGTTGTATTAATATGCTGCTTTTAGCATCGACTTAAAACTAGCAGTGATGTGTTATGAGTAGCTACACTCTTACAACTTCACTGGACAGTTTTCTTTCCATCTTAAATATTGGGGGTAACAGTATGGTTGGAAGTAAAAAAATAATAATAATTTTCAGTGTTGTAGGAAGACAGACAACTTGTGAACAGTTCAGTCACATGAACTGGATGGGTCTCACAAGCCTGGCTCCAATTCTTGGATTAGCCACCTATCACTGCTGTGGTCTTATCCTGATGTGGGTGTCTTTTGGCATCAGCAGGCCTTTCTATAGGCCAGTCCAACACAGAGCCCTTTCTTGAGTGGGAAATAATAAACTCAGCAGTCAGTTCCCTTCAGTTTTGTTGCAGACGCGCTTTTTAAGAGTTCCTGATGAAGGCCCTTTCATCTAGGTTTCAGACAGTCCTTTACATGCTGCCTTCTTAGGGCATCTGATCTTCATCCAAAGATAGATTGGTGTGATCAGCTTCAGAAGTAAACTTAGAGTGTCCTTCAATAATTCAATTAAACTTTACACAATAATGTAACATAACCATAAGGAGGTATCTCTGGAGGTGAGTCTTAGGCAGTAAATACAGATCTCAATCAACAAAACTAGGATTTAATATCTACTGAAACATAATCTTTTTTCTGAGCTTCAGTGTGTGTTTGCAGCCAAATAAAAGTTTATTGAAGGGTGCCAAGCACGGGGGTGTGAGACAAGTCTCAGATCCCTTCTGACCTGGTCTTTGAGTTGGGTTTCGTTGTTGTTGCTTTAAGAGGAAGCACAAACTGAAATTGTAGGGCTCAGGGAGTCCCTGTCCTGACCGACCTGCTGGTAAGTGGGGCTGGGACACAAGGCTGCTGGCCAGGGCGTCCCAAGGGTGCTGGTGTTAGTGCTGGCCCATTGGTGGGCAGACCCAGGTTCTGGTATGAATGGCTGAGGGACCAGGGTCCCAGAGCTGGTGTTGTCCTGCTGTTGTATGGCGCCGGATTCTGGGGCAGGTGGCTCAGGAGCCCCAGGTTGCTTGAGGCTGGCACCAGCCAGCTGGTGGGTGATCCAGGTCCCAGCCAGCTGGTGGGTGATCCAGGTCCCAGCCTGTCTGGCAGCGGGTTGAGGTAGTCCTGGAGCTGATCCCCACACACTGGGGAATGAGGTAGTGCCTTAGGGTCATTGCTGAACCACTGGTGGGTGGAGCCAGGTCTAGGGGTTTCTGGCAGAGGGCTTGGGGTTCCCAGAACTGGTGTCAGCCCACTGGTGGGTGGAGATGTGTCTAGGGCCTTTGTTGCAGGGTCCTGGGAGTCCTGGAGTCAGTGTCACCCACTGGTGGACTAGCTGTGGGGCCCCAGGGGTCCCAGAGCTAATACCGGCCCACTGGTGGGTCCTGGACCCTCTGGTTGGTGGGGCCAGGTCCCTGGGGAGTCTGCTGATTGATATTGGGTATCCCGGGACTGGGGCCAGCTAACTGATGGGTGGGTCCAGGTCCTGTGCTCATCAGCTAGAGGGAAGATTCCAGAAGGACACGCACCAGCAGCAGTGTCCTTGTAGAATGAGCTCCTCAGAAGGGCTGCTGGCAGGTGAGTCCCAGTCTCTCCTGCCCCTCCAGGAGGCTCTCCCGGATCTACAGGTGCGTCTGACCCAGGTTCCTTTCAAATGACTGCTCCTGCCCTGGGTCTCAGAGCATCAGGAATTCCGTGCGCATCCTTTCAGTCGAGTCTGTTTCCTACACCCGCTGACTCTCCCAAAGTAAGTCCCACTGGCCTTCTTCTGGGTGTTGGTCTTCCTGGTGTAGAACCTCTAGGTTGGAGAGTTCAGAATCCTCACTCCTCCGGGTGAATCTCTGCAGTTGTAATCATCCTCTTGTTCGTGAGTTGCCTACCTAAGGTAGGTCTTGACTGCATCTCTGCTTATCTTGTCATGGTTTCTTTTTTATACCTTTGTATCTTTAGTTGTAGAAGATCTTTTCAGCTAGTTTTTGGGTCATTCTCATGGACAGTTGCTTTGTAAATAGTTGTAGCTTTTGTGTGTTCATGAGAGGAGGTGAGCTCAGGGTCTTCCTACTTTGCCATTTTGGCCACTCAGCCAAGTTTGTTTGTTTGTTTGTTTTTTAATATACCACAACTGACTCAAGAAAAAAATATATATATAAACAGAACTATACAAGTAAAGAGATTGACTCAGTAACCTCCCTACGAGAATCCCCCTAGATGAGATGGCTTCACTGCTGAATTATGCAATACATTGTATGAAGCCAACATTACTCTGATACCAAAGGCAGATGAAGATATCACAAGAAAGGAATGTTACAGATCAATATCCATATGTATTTTTCCATGTGCCTGGGAAAGAGGAAATGTGATTGGTGAATATCCAGCTATCCTCCCCGACAGTGACTCATCTGTGATTTTTACAGGTTTGCAAATGACCCCTTCTAAACTAAATTCTCTCCAAATTATGGAAAATACACAATTTCAGAAAATTTTAGAATTAAATTTTATCTATTATATAAGGTAATTGAATATTGCTAATATTTCTGTGCTCTACAATGACCTAAATTAAAATAGTTCTTTATTTTAATTTTTAATTGTTTTTTACTTTACAATACTGTATTGGTTTTGCCATACATCAACATGAATCTGCCACGAGTGTACATAAGTTCCCACTCCTGAACCTCCTTCCCACTGTTTTTCTTTCTGGCTTACTTCACTCTGTATAATCGGCTCCAGTTTCATCCACCTCATTAGAACTGATTCAAATGTATTCTTTTTGATGAATGAGTAATACTCCATTGTGTATATGTACCACAGCTTTCTTATCCATTCGTCTGCTGATGGACATCTAGGTTGCTTCCATGCCCTGGCTATTATAAACAGTGCTGCAGTGAACATTGGGGTACACGTGTCTCTTTCAATTCTGGTTTCCTCGGTGTGTATGCCCAGCAGTGGGATTGCTGGCTCATGAGGCAGTTCTATTTCCAGTTTTTTAAGGAATCTCCACACTGTTCTCCATAGTGGCTGTACGAGTTTGCATCCCCACCAACAGTGTAAGAGGGTTCCCTTTTCTCCACACCCTCTCCAGCATTTATTGCTTGTAGACTTTTGGATCACAGCCATTCTGACTGGTGTGAAATGGTACCTCACTGCGGTCTTGATTTGCATTTCTCTGATAATGAGTGATGTTAAGCATCTTTTCATGTGTTTGTTAGCCATCTGTATGTCTTCTTTGGAGAAATGTCTATTTAGTTCTTTGGCCCATTTTTTGACTGGGTCCTTCCCAGAATATTGGAAATAAAAGCAAAAATAAACAAATGGGACCTAATTAAATTTAAAAGCTTCTGCACAACAAAGGAAACTATAAGCAAGGTGAAAAGACAGCCTTCGGAATGGGAGAAAATAATAGCAAATGAAGCAACTGACAAACAACTAATCTCAAAAATATACAAGCAACTCATGCAGCTCAATTCCAGAAAAATAAAATGGTTCTTTAAAAGAAAAAACTGCCATCAAATTTGGATGCTGAAAACATTTATAATAGATACAGAGTTGACCTGAGGCTTTATAGTTCATCTAGAAAGTCATGAGCAGGTTTCAATACATATGAAAAGACTACCTTGGGATTACAAGAACAGTGGTCCTCTAAGAGTCCTCTAACAGATCAGTAAATCAGCTCATCTGGGAATTTATTAAAATGTGTATTTATGAGTCCCAATCTGTATCTACATATATAATGATATATTGAATTCTGGGGGTGGGACCCAGCTTTATATGTTTTTATAAACTTTCAAGGTGACTCTCATGTATCCTAAAGTTTGAGAACTGCTGGCTGACAAAGATCTCTCTTCTGGTGGAAAAAAAAAAAAAGTCAAAACCTTGCAAACTCAAGAGAATGAGAAGAGAAGACACACAAATTGGGAGAAAATAATTGCAGAACACATGAGTCTGATAAGACTCTTGTCAAAACAAAGAATTCTCAAATACACAAGAAGAAGAAGAAGAAGAAATCAATTTAAAAATGGGCCAAAGATCTGAAGGAGCTTCTCTGGTGGCTCAGTGGTAAAGAAACTGCCTGCCTATGCAGGGTTCAATCCCTGGGTCAGGAAGATCCCCTGGAGAAGGAAATGGCAACCCACTCTAGTCTTCTTGCTGGGAGAATCCCAAGAAGAGTGAAGCCTGGCAGGCTACAGTCCATGGGGTCTGAAAAGAGTCGGACACAACTTAGTGACTGAGCAACAGCAAAGATCCGAACAGATACCTTATCAGAGAAGATACACAGGTGGCAAATAAGTATATATGCTGCTTAACATCAGATATCATCAGAGAACTGAAAGTTACAACAACAGGATAGCACCACAAACCCTTTAGTATGTCTAAAGCTAAACACAGACAACACCAAACGGCGATGAGGATATGGAGGGGCAGGGACTCTCCTTCTGTGCTTGTGGGGGTGCAAGATGGTACAGCTACTTGGGAAGACAGTTTGATGGTTTCTTACTGTGTATTCTTATTGTGTTTACCGCCAGCTGTGCTCCTATATATGTTTACCCAAAGGGGTTGAAAACTTATATCCATTGAAAAACTTGCATGTAAATATTTATAGCAGCATTATTCATAATTGCCAGAAATTGAAAGAAATCAAGGTGTTTCTGTGTAGGTAAATGGGTAAATAAACTCTGGTACGTTCAGACAATAGGATATTATTCAGCACTAAAAACTGTGAGCTATGAAGACATGGAAGAATCTTAAAGGCTAAGTGAAGTCTTTTACTAAGTGAAAGAACCCAATCTGAAAAGGCTACATACTGTATGATTCTGACATAGGACATTCAGTAAAGGGTACAACTGTGAGGATGGTAAGATGATCAGAGGCTCCCAGGGTGCAGGAGATGAGTAGGTGAGGCACAGAAGATTTTTAGGTCAGTGAAAACCTCTTGCATAATATTTTAAGGATAAATGTATGTTAGTACACATGTCTCTAGACCCACAGGATGTATAACCCCAAGAGTGAACCCTCAGGTAAACTGTGGATTTTGGATGATTCTGATGTGTCAGTGTAACTTCATCTGTTATAAAAAATGTACCACTCTGATGGGGCATGTGGATAATGGTGGGGGGGTGCCATGTATGTGTGGCAGCAGAAGGTATATGGGAAGTCTGTTTATCTTACTCTCAGTTTTGCCTGGAACCTAGAACTGTTCTTAAAAAAAGTCTTTTAAAAAAGACATTAGGGGAAGAGCTGGTGAGATAAAAAATAGTCTGGTAACTTCCCTGATGGTCCATAGGTTTAGAATCTGCTGCCAGTGCAGGGCACATAGTTCAGTCCCTGATAGAAAAATTAAGATCCCGCATTCTTCAGGGCACCTAAGCCTGCACGCCACAACTAGAGAGCCTGCACGCTGCAGCAAAGACCCAGTGCAGCAAAAAAGAAGAAAAAAGTCTGAAATTTAGTTAATATACCAATGTAAATTTCTTGGTTTTGGCAAATGTACCTGGGTATGTAAGACATTAACATTAGAGGGAGCTGGATGAATTGTTTGTGGAAACTCTCTAATTATCTTTGCAACTTTTCTGTAAATCTAAAATTATTCCATTATAGAAAGTTTATTCACACAAACAAAAAACCACTATAAACCCTAAGTGGATAGCTAGAGTTTAGCAGGCTCCAGTGGCCAGTTCAGTACAGTACATAACAAACTCAGCAAGGTACATATGGTTTTTGAGAAAGCGTAATCTCCCAATCTAGGTCCTGGGAAAAAGTCCTCAGAAAATACAGAAATGTTTACATATGTTCACCAAAATACATGAGTAATACCTCTTGCAGAGAAAAACATTGTGAGGAAGGATAAATGAAGGTGAGAGGAAAAAAACTGAACAAAGAGTCAGGGAAAGGGAAGCTAAGAGGCAAGAAAGCAGCATGATTTTTTTTAAATTTAGTTTGAGGATTTCCCTGGTGGTCCAGTGGAATCCCTGGCTTCCCTGGTGGCTCAGCTGGTAAAGAATCTGCCTGCAATATGGGAGACCAGACTTCAATCGCTGGGTTGGGAAGATCCCCTGGAGAAGGGAATGGTTACCCACTCCAGTATTCTGGCCTGGAGCATTCATGGGCTGTATAGACCATGGGGTTACAAAGTGTCGGACACGACTGAGCGACTTTCACTGGTGGTCCATTGGTTAAGAATCCACCTTGCAATGCAGGGGACTCAGGTTCGATTCTGATCAAGGAACTAAGATCCCACATGCTGTGGGGCAACTAAGCCCATGTGTCTCAACAAAAGAACCCATAAGATGCAACAAAGATCCTGAAATGGCCAAAACCAAAAAAATCTTTAAAAATTCAATTTGTTAAGTTTGCTCATTTAGAATTGTTCATGGACTTTCAGCTGTCCCGAATTTGAAAACTCCTTAACCTAAGTTACCATGACCTCTGTGATTCAAGTTCTGCCAAGTTCTTCTCCCAAGTCAGCTGCTGTCTTGTGCGGGAAGGCTGGGAAGACCTGATGGTGGGGGGCTTTGACAGTCCATCTCCTCCACAAGCTGTCCCTTAGACATTCGTTCTTGCCCCCCAGTTCACACCGAGAGCTGCCCACCCACAAAACCCCTTCTTCACCTTTTGATCTCAGGTATCTTACCAACTCATTCTTTCTCCCAGCACCCTGTTTATTTATTTTATTCTGAGTGACAGTGTTGAACATTTTATCCATGTCCTCCTTGACTTTGATTTCTTTTCCTCCACTATTTGAGGTCAGAAATGAAATCTGGCCTTGCACCGTTATCCCCAGGACCCTGGACAGCACCAGGCACAGACTAGGTTCTCATTAAGCCTGTTGAGTGGATGATGGGAGGGTGTGGCATTAGGGAGGGGTAGGGTGGGGGCATGATTTTGTTAAAATTTTGCTTAAATATTAGACCTCTAAACCCAGCAGATATATAAGACTACAGTTCAGAGTCAGGCAACCCCTGGTTGAATCACTGTGCTTCTCAAGGATTTCTCATGGCAGGTAAGCTGGGTGAAGGCAAGGCATGCTGAAGATGCTAGAGGTTGAGTAGGTGGGTTGTGATAAACTGAGGTGAGAGGGGTGAGAGTTTGTGGTAGTCTCTGGTAGTCTCTGGACTTTGCCAACACTGGCTCATCAGTTTTGGGAACCATTGGGTTATACCAACAGGGAGCATTTGAAACACATAGTGCTTACTGCATGACAGGTCAATAAATCGACAGACGATTTTCTTTTGGTTGTTTTTGGCTGTGCTGGGTCCTTGTTGCTGCTCGAGGGCATTCTCTAGTTGTGGCGAGTGGAGGCGGCTCTTTGTTGTGGTGTCGGGGCTTCTTGTTGCTTCTCTTGGTGAAGAGCACAGGATCTAGGGACTTTGAGGGATGTGGGATCTTCCCAGACCGGGGATCGAACCCATATACCCTGCATTGGCAGGCAGATTCCTATCCCCAGGGAAGTCCACAGGCAAGTTGTTGGGACAAGGAATATTGACTTTATTCAGAGAGCCGGCAGACCAAGAGGATGGTGGACTTGAGTCCCAAAGAACCTCCGTGTCGAGTTACAATTCAGGCTTCTTTTATTCTAAAAGGGGAGGAATAATGTCGAACATTTCCTGGTTCCCATCGACCTCCGGAGGGAATGCGTTAATGACGTTCCTGCAGTTGTTCTCAGGTGAGCCTGGTTAAGATATTTTCTATATGGTAAAGATATTTTAGCTTAATGATCATTACCTGGGAGGGTTCCCAGAGATGGGCTGTTGTGTATAATTTAAGCTTATAGGCAACATTCCTTTAGTGATTAGCATGTAGTAGAAAAGTACATCACCAGTAATGTAAGTTTTTGTTTCTCCACCTCCTTTTGAACAAGTGGTACTGTCATACTTTTNGTTACCTGGGAGGGTTCCCAGAGATGGGCTGTTGTGTATAATTTAAGCTTATAGGCAACATTCCTTTAGTGATTAGCATGTAGTAGAAAAGTACATCACCAGTAATGTAAGTTTTTGTTTCTCCACCTCCTTTTGAACAAGTGGTACTGTCATACTTTTAAATGTCAACCATTTGGTGGTGTTCCAAAAACAAAACTCAACTGAGTAAATTTTAAAGATTTTATTGGCTTTATTCAGTGATTCATGAATCAGGCAGGATGCAATCTAGCATATCAAAAGGAGCTCAGAGGAGCTGTGTAAAATGAATGATTTCTATTGTACAGGCAGAAGGGAATAGGAACTAGGTTATACAAGGCAGAAAATCAGATTATTACAGGAACTAGGTTATACAAGGTGGAAAATCAGATTATTGCAGGGTTACTTCCCTTTATGAGATAGCAGGGGTCTATCAGGCAGTTACCTAACTAGTACTGATTGAACAATTCCTGACTGATGGGCTTAAGATTCCATTTCTGGGAGAGCTGAAACTGTAAATTAAGTCTGTTGGCAGTGTGGAGCATAAGTGACTCTAGTTTGGGCCTTTTGTTTTTAATAGTGGGTACAGGGAGAAGGCAATGGCACCCCACTCCAATACTCTTGCCCAGAAAATCCCATGGACAGAGGAGCCTGGTGGGCTGCAGTCCATGGGGTCGCAAAGAGTCGGACACGACTGAGCGACTTCTTCGTTTATTTCTTATATTAGTTGCAGAGGTACATGTACGTGTACTCAGTCATGTCTTGACTCTGCGATTCCATGGACTGTAGCCCGCCAGGTTCCTCTGTCCACAGAATTTCCCAGGCAAGAATACTGGAGTGGGTTGCCATTTCCTCCTCCAGGAATCAGCTCTGCTTGCTTTCCAGGCCTGTTGTGTAGGACTCACCCTGGAAGTTCCCCTTGTCACCCTCTTGGGTGGATTCTCCTTTCTTCCACACAAATTCCCCCTTGTTTGTTACCACCACCACCCCCAATCCCTGCACTGGGTGGCATGGGAGATCTCAGGTTTTGACCAGGGACTGACCCCATACCTCCGTGCATGGGAAGCTCAGATTCTTAACCACTGGACCAGGAGGGAAGGCCCCTCCCTCTTGTTCTTCGTTTTGTTGAGTTGAACTATATCCTCAGGTAGCACACAAAATAAGTTGGTTGAACCTACGAATATCTGAATGTATCTTTATTCTGTTCTCACGTGGAAGGATAAATTTGACTGCACAGAGAATTTTATCTTGAAAGTCATTTCCTTAAGGATGTAATATTAAAGTCCCCAACTATTACTGTGTTGCTGTATATTTCTCCCCTTATTTCTTTACTATTTACTTTTTATATTTATGTCCTCCTATGCTGGGGGCAGAAATGTCTACAAACGTATCTTCTTGTTGGATTGACCCCTTTATCCTTCTGTAATGCCCTTTTCTGTCTTTTGCTACAGTCTTTTAGAGTACATTTCTTCTGATACAAGTATTGCTACCCCAGCATTCTTTTCCTTCCCATTGGCACTGTTGTTGTTGAGCCACTCAGTCGTGTCTGACTCTTTGCAACCCCGTCGACTGCAGCGCACCAGGCTTCCCTGTCCTTCACCATCTCCCGGAGCCTGCTCAAACTCATGTCCACTGAGTCGGTGATGTCATCCCCTTCTCCTCCTGCCGTCAGTCTTTTTCTCCATCAGGGTCTCTTCCAGTGAGTCAGCTCTTCTCATTAGGTGGCCAGAGTACTGGAGCTTCAGCAATTGCCATTGCAAAAATTGTTTTCTGGCTTTTTTCATAGTTTCTCCTTCTCTTTCTCTCTTACCTTGTGGTTTGATTGTTTTCTTTAGTGTTCTCTTTATATCTTTTCTAATTTTCTTTAGGTATCTAATATAAGTGTTTTCTTTGTTGTTACCATGAAATTCACATATATAATATCCATATATTTTTAACCCACCCCGCCCACATTTTATATTTGTATGACACATTTTACATCTTTTTATTTCATGTATCTCTTGACAGGTTATTAATCTTGAATTGATTTTACTATTGTGTCTTTTACTCTTCCTGCTTGCTTTGTATGTGACTTATCCACTTCTTTTATTATTGAATATATATATATATTTTAAAATATTTATTTGGCTGCACTGGGTCTTACTTGCAGCCTGCAGGATCTTTTATTGCCATGCAAAGACTCTCTAGTAGTGGTGTACCAGCTCCAGAGCATGTGGGCTGAGGAGTTACATGGACTCATGGATTCAGTTGCTTTGCAGCGTGTGGGGTCTTAGCTCCCCGACTAGGGCTCAAACCCATGTCCTCTGCATTGCAAGGCAGATTCTTAACCCCTGGACCAATGGGCAACTCCCTTGGAAGTATTTTTTAGAAAAGATTTTCATCTATTCTCTTTTAACAGAAAAACGAAATTCAACTCACCGATTCCGCACACGCTTTAATGGAGAACAGCTAGGAGCACTAAGATATGTATTTGAAAGGACCAGGTACCCACACTGGTTCCTCATAAGAACACTTGCTTCAACTACTCATCTTGATGAGCCAGTTATAAAGGTATGTACCTGAGGTCTGACTCTATATAGCTAGATAGCACACCTAACCCAGAGTTTCGCACACATTTAGTCATCATGTANTATGTATTTGAAAGGACCAGGTACCCACACTGGTTCCTCATAAGAACACTTGCTTCAACTACTCATCTTGATGAGCCAGTTATAAAGGTATGTACCTGAGGTCTGACTCTATATAGCTAGATAGCACACCTAACCCAGAGTTTCGCACACATTTAGTCATCATGTAATTCTCATTGCTTGAAAAATTGCTGTGTGCCAGGACAGATGTTAAGCATTTTATATATTTGTTCCAAATTTTTTTTTTTGAAGAACAAAAGTCACAGAGAGGAATCATCTTCCAAGAATTATAAACACTAGAGGCAGAATTTGAACCCAGGCCTTTCTGACTCCAGACCCACAGTGCTAGATGAGATCCTTTGGTGATGGATTTGGGTCTGTTCCTGTTTATTTCTAGATTCTCCTTAATCACAGCATTCAGTTATCTATATACTTTGTGGCTAAGTTCCCTTAGAGTACTCAGGGCATAAGAACCGCTGGATAAATCCTGAAGGCACCCCAAGCTATACTCCCACTCCTTATTCTCAGGCTTCAGAATCCTCTCTGAGAACGCGGAGTATCCACCAAGACAAAATCCACTTTCTAAATACACCTCCTGTTCTTGGCTGAAAGCAGTCTGTCCTGTCGTGCCCATTGCTAGCGGAATCCTACGCCCCCTTTGCCTCTTGGATTCCAGGACCAGGAGAGGATAGAATTTTCCTCACTCAAATTAAACATGAAGACGTGTGAGAGTAACTTGCATATACCAGAAACAACCAAATTTCTGGAGTATATGAGGATTCTCCTTTGGATGCTTCCCCCTCTTATTAACCTGCTCATCTCTTCCCTCTCCAGACTTGGTTTAAAAACCAACGTGTCAAAAGGAGGAGGGAGGAGAATCAGACTCGGCAAAATCTGTCACCAGGAGACCCACGCCAGGTTGTCTCAGTGCAGGAGGAAGAGATGCCCTTACCGGGCACTTCCGGAAGCACTCATCCCACGAGTCTCAGCCTTGCAGATGATTCTCATCACGAGCTACCTGAGCTTTCTTGTACTCAGCAGTGTGAAGGGGCCGCTGCCACTCCATGCCCTTCATCCTGCAATTTCCTGACTGTTCATCTCCACCAGATAAGTCTTGGAGACTCCGATCCTCCTTGGGCCTCCAGTCCTTATGACATGGATCAACTTATACAGTTATACGACTTACCTGGGGATGATGACCCCAGCAGTCTGGATCAGTACCTTTTCCCAGAGTGCTCCAGCTGGGGGACTGTGGCCAGCACTGATCACCATCGTGATGGCGAACACAGCTTCAATCCTGAGAAAGTTCCATGATCCACATATTTTTTTAAATGGCTTTATTTATTTGTGTTCGGCTGTGCTGGGTCTCTGCTGCTGCGTGGGCTTTCCTCTGGTTGCAGGGGATGGGAGCCGCTCTCTAGTTCCGGTGCTCGGGCTTCTCGTTGTGGTGGCTTCTCTTGCTGTGGAGCACAGGCTCCAGGCGTGCAGGTTTAGTAGTTGCGGCTCTCTTCTGTCCTCTAAGCGCCTCCTCCACCAGATTTCAGTATAAAGGGCACTCATCAGGTGTCTTTGGAGAAATAGCAGCAACTAGCTAGTTCTCCTAGTTTGCCCCAGTTGAGCTATCTCCATTAATACCATGCAAAAATACTTATTTTTCATGGGCCTCTTTTTCTTAAAAAAAAAAAAAAAAAATAGGGACCTCCCTAGTGATCCAAGGGTTAGGACTCCATGCTTCCAATGCAGGGGACATGGGTTCAGTCCCTGGTTGGAGAACTAAGATCCCACAGGCTGCATGGCACAGCTGAAAAAATAAACACCCAAATAACAACACCCCCACCCCCCCAAAAAAAAAGCATTTAAGAGTGTGACATTAGCAATAGATTGGATGAGGAGGTCCCAGCACTTGTACCTGACAAAAAAAAAAACAAAAAAAAAACAATGATTTAGTCATTATCCACTGATGAAAATAGCTCTGGGAGAGCTCTGGAGTTCAGTTACTACTCAGCTGTGTAGCAGGTACATGAAAGATGCTCAACATGGCTTATCATCTGGGAAATGCAAATCAAAACTGCAGCGAGGTATCACCTCACACCCAGTCAGCATGGCTGTCATCTGAAAGACCACAAGAAATGTTGGTGAGGACAGGGAGAAAAGGGGAGCCTTCAGACACAAGCAAGAGCACATTCCCATGGGAAATGGAAGCCTTTTACCTGGGTCACCACATAGCCCGCGGCCAAGACTGATCCCTCTGGCTGTGACCTCACACCAGAGCAAAGAAGAGCAGACAGGCCTTGTCCACTTTCACCAAGGAGTACCAAGGAGCCCTGGGGCTGTCGGTGACACCGAACGCTTTTGCCACTGACGACTCCCCAAGTCTTCCCGCATGCGAATCCTAGCTGAGGGAACTGTGAGGCATCCATGCCTGAGCCCTCAAGAGCAGGAGCTGATGCTGCAGCTTCATCAAACACTGGCACTCACCTATGGTGCGAACACCCACATCGCTAATCAGAGGATGTGGCTGCCTGTTGGCCTGTGAGATGGACCTGGCCAGCGAGGGACTCCTCACCCCATCTTCTGTCCTCTGCATGTCCATTCTGCCTGCATTTCCCGTAGCGGGAGCTGTCACAAGAACGTAGTCTTCAGAGAGTAATGCGTTGCTGAGACCACCTGGACTGAATACATGACTAAACCCAGTTAAGGCCTCCATATAAACATTTTAAGATTTGGTGGGTGCATGTGGAGACCTATTTGTCTTGTGTCCACCCAGGATGAGCTTTGTAATTAAATTTCTTTGTTCATTTAAGCTGCTACCCACTAGTCTGTTGTGACCTGCCTCTTTCTTCACTCTTCTGGGAACCAGTTTATGAATCATTACGTT
This sequence comes from Cephalophus harveyi, assembly GCA_006410635.1. Lineage (NCBI taxonomy): Eukaryota > Metazoa > Chordata > Mammalia > Artiodactyla > Bovidae > Cephalophus > Cephalophus harveyi. The sequence goes on along the minus strand of SJYT01007029.1, from coordinate 829 downwards.
GGTACTTAAGAAATGGAAGATTAAATTGAAGAAAGTAGGGAAAACCACTAGACCATTCAGGTATGACCTAAATCAAATCCCTTATGATTATACAGTAGAAGTGAGAAATAGATTTAAGGGACTAGATCTGATAGATAGAGTGCCTGATGAACTATGGATGGAGGTTCGTGACATTGTACAAGAGACAGGGATCAAGACCATCCCCATGGAAAAGAAATGCAAAAAAGCAAAATGGCTGTCTGAGGAGGCCTTACAGATAGCTGTGAAAACAAGAAAAGCGAAAAGCAAAGGAGAAAAGGAAAAATATTCCCATTTGAATGCAGAGTTCCAAAGAATATCAAGGAGAGATAAGAAAGCCTTCCTCAGTGATCAGTGCAAAGAAATAGAGGAAAACAACAGAATGAGAAAGACTAGAGATCTCTTCAAGAAAATTAGAGATACCAAGGGAACATTTCATGCAAAGATGGGCTCGATAAAGGAGAGAAATGGTAGGGACCTAACAGAAGCAGAAGATATAAAGAAGAGGTGGCAAGAATACACAGAAGAACTGTACAAAAAAGATCTTCATGACCCAGGTAATCACGATGGTGTGATCACTCACCATCCTGGAATGTGAAGTCAAGTGGGCCTTAGAAAGCATCACTACAAAGCTAGTGCAGGTGATAGAAGTCCAGTTGAGCTATTTCAGATCCTGAAAGATGATGCTGTGAAAGTGCTGCACTCAATAGGCCAGCAAATATGGAAAACTCAGCAGTGGCCACAGGACTGGAAAAGGTCAGTTTTCATTCCAATCCCAAAGAAAGGCAATGCCAAAGAATGCTCAAACTAC